>PISX010018680.1:0-40059 GCA_004024625.1 Mellivora capensis | reverse complement strand
CACCCAGACACCTCCATTTGGAAGGATCTTAATATGATGTATTTTTAATGCTCCAGGCTGTCTGGAAAACAGATGTTACCTGAATTGTATATATATTTATTTATTTATTTTTATTTAGAGAGAGGGCACATGCGAGTGTGCCCATAAGCGAGGTGGGGGCAGGGCAGAGGGAGAGAGAGAATCTTTTTTTTTTTTTTTTTTTTTAAGATTTTTATTTATTTATTTGACAGAGAGAGATCACAAGTAGGCAGAGAGGGCAGATAGAGAGAGGAGGAAGCAGGCTCCCTGCCGAGCAGAGAGCCCGATGCGGGGCTTGATCCCAGGACCCCGAGATCATGACCCGAGCCGAAGGCAGAGGCTTTAACCCACTGAGCCACCCAGGTGCCCCAAAAAGTGTTTTAAAATGTGAAATCATATACATTCATTCTGGAAAAGTTGGAAAATACTGAAAGGCATAAAGAAAAAAAAATCACCTAGAATCTTACCATATGAAGAGAATATATGAAGAGAAACATTAGCCTGTTTCCTTTGATTTCCATGTAATTTTGTCTTGTTTTATGCAGTTAGAACAATAACATAAAGGAAATTTTATATCCTTTTTCATTTGTGACATTACTGTTATCTTGAAGACTATGAAAACTCTGTCAATTTATGCATTTTTGCTGACCACATCATACTCTTTTGAGTGATCCTGCCATTCTTGCCCTCCATTTTCTGACAGATGGGTAAGTTCCAGTTTATGCTTTTATAAGTAGTGCCAGATTTTTATTCTTGGAGCTTTTTATCTCTTTCAGATTATTGCCTTAACAGATCTTGGATTTGCTGTTACAGGCACTTGATAAATACTCCAAATTGGTTTCAAAATCTGTAAGCTGTGTTTTAGCAGTGAGTAAGTAGCAGCACAGAGAAACAGCCCGCAGGTGGCAGATGCAGCCTGGGGCAGCCAGTCCTCCCTACCCCACTTCTGAGCCTGTCTTCTCTTCCGCAGTCTTACACCTTCCCTTTGGAGATTTAAGCAGGAGGTCAGAAGTTCTTCATTACAGTCCTTCCTGCAAGCCTTTCCTAGCTAGTAGAAATGGGGAGTCTAAGGCATCCTGTTCAGGCACTCGGTGGGGGGTCTGGTCTAGAGTCTGCGGGGCACTTTTGCTTCTGCTCTTACAGCTGAAGGAATACAGAACCACACCCCACTTAAAACTGTTGTCCTGGGGCGCCTGGGCGGCTCCGTTGGTTAAGTGGCTGCCTTCGGCTCAGGTCATGATTTCAGGGTCATGGAATGGAGCCCTGCATGGGGCTCCCTGCTCAGCAGAGAGCCTGCTTCTCTCTCTCCCTCTGTCTGCTGCTCTGCTTACTTGTGCTCTCTCTCTGTCAAATAAATAAATACAGTCTTTTTTTTTGAAGATTGTATTTATTTATTTGACAGACGGAGATCACAAGTAGGCAGAGAGGCGGGGGGGGGCGGGTAAGCAGGCTCCCTGCTGAGCAGAGAGTCCATTTTGGGGCTCGATCCGAGGATCCTGGGATCATGTCCTGAGCCGAAGGCAGAGGCTTTAACCCACTGAGCCACCCAGGCGCCCCAAATAAATAAAATCTTAAAACAAAAACAAAAACTCTTGTCCTGACCGAGAACGATTCCTGTTTGTGATTTACTGTGCTACTTTGAAGCTAAGCGGGTGGTGTTGTGATGTGTGATGGGCTGGCTGGGCTCGACTCACGGCTTTTCTAGTTGTCTCCCCTCCCCCCCATCCATTTGTGCTGCAGGTGTTGGGAGTTTCCGGTCAGTTTGCCACTCCATGCCTTTATCCTACAGGCCCCTCTCCCAGGGATGCACTTCCCATTCTCCACATCCGCCGCGCCAGCCCCAGTCATCCTCTAGACCAACTCCCAGGAGCCTTCCGGCACCCTCACCCGCGTCCACCCGGGCCTACCCTGCCTTCTGCACTGGGTGCCCGTGGTTGCTCATCAGTGAGCCTTCATAACCAGACTGAGCGCTTCTCCGGGACTGGTCTGTGTCTCCCTGTTTCTGCGTTCTCTGTACCACCCCTGGCGCTCGTTGGGGGGTTTCCGGCTCTCTGACACAGGTGACGGTTTTTGGGGTTGATGCTCTTTGTGGCTTTGTTTCAGGTCTTTCTGTCTGAGTGGAAGGAGCGCAAAGTGGCGCTCTCACGGCTCTCCAGGCTGGAGATGAAAGAGGATTTCTTGCACGGGCTGGAGATGCTGAAAGGTCTGCAGAGTAAACACGTGGTCACCCTGCTCGGCTTCTGTGAGGACGACAACACTATCCTTACCGAATATCACCCCTTGGGCTCCTTGAGCAATCTGGAGGCAACGCTGAACCTTTCCAAGTACCAGAGCGTGAACACGTGGCAGCGCAGGCTGCAGCTGGCCGTGGCCTACGTCAGCATCATCAACTATTTGCACCACAGCCCCCTGGGCACACGTGTCATGTGCGACTCCAACGACCTGCCCAAGACGCTGTCACAGTATCTGCTGACCAGCAACTTCAGCCTCGTAGTGAATGACCTGGACGCCTTGCCCCTGGTGAACCACAGCTCCGGGACGTTGGTGAAGTGTGGCCACCGGGAGCTGCATGGGGACTTCGTGGCTCCAGAGCAGCTGTGGCCCTATGGGGAAGACACGCCTTTTGACGATGACCTCATGCCCTCCTATGACGAGAAGATCGACATCTGGAAGATTCCAGACGTCTCTAGCTTCCTTTTGGGGCATGTTGAAGGGAGCGATATGGTCCGGTTTCATTTGTTTGATATTCATAAAGCCTGTAAGAGCCAGACGCCTGCAGAACGGCCGACGGCTCAGGATATTCTAGATACTTACAAGAAGGTTTTGAATTTGCTCAGAGATACCATGGTGTCCCAGACCAGAGAAATGCTCTAGAAGCCCATCCTGTCAGTGAAGGATGGGCTTTAGGGAACAAATGGAAGAGTTGGAGCAAATCTTGCTCTGATGGTGAGGTTTTTGCTGTTCAGCTGTGTGGTCCTTCCTCTGTGTCCACGTGCACCCGTGAGTGGTGACTGGGGCAGGAGTTGCTGAAGGCGCACTGGGTTTGGCTGAGGTCCGGCCTCCCTCTCTCATGCTGATCACTCCCAGCAGAAGATGAGAGAAGCAGGAATCTAGCCACAGCTGAAGGAAGTAACAAAAATTAGCCACAAAGAGGCTTCCCTTGCCCTAATTACTGAATCTGGAGGCATGTAAGAAATGTATATAGAAAAGGTTTTTAAATGGCAGGATATGAAAGAAACATGCAGTAGTTTTCCAAAGAATTGTTTTCCTCATGTTTTTAGGTGTTGGTCGACATGACCAGACATAATTCAGTACCCAGATTCAGGGTCACAGGAGTATTTGCGATGTTTCACATGGTGTTGATGAGGCCGTCTTTAGTATTTTAAATGGTTGTTTAAATGTCTATGTTAATGAATGTGAAATTCTTATGCCATCCTCTTTCCAAAAACCTAAAGGAGAACTGTGATAGCAGGCTCCTTGAGGTTTTGAATGGACAAGGAATATTTAGTATGAGGGAAATTATATCCGTGTTCCTGCCTTGGATGGTGCTTATGAGATTCCAGCTCAGTTTTCTGTGTCCAAAGTTAATTATTAGAACAATTTATATCAAAAATATCACTCCTTACTGGAAAGTGTCAAACCCTTCCACTTAAGTTGCATGACGGAATCCTTTAGAAAGTTCTTTCTTGGTCACTATCATTCTCATTTGCAGAGGATGATGGATTTGGTGTGTATTAATTACCACCAATAAGGTGGTTAAAGCTGACATTGAGGGGCAAAGATGCCCAGCAATAGACGCTGCCTTCCCTCGAACTTGAGCAGGTGTTGGAATCACCAGAAGCAGGAGCCGGGTCCCACCCCAGAGGTGTCCCAGAGGTGTCCCAGACTCAGTAGGTCTGGGACAGAATCTGAGACTTTGCATTTCTGACTGGTGCTGCTGGTCTTGGGACTACATTTTGAGAGCCACTCTCCTTAACTGTTAGGGAGGGTACCACAAGCAGTAGGATAGGGCAGCAAAATTAGTATTATGTCCTAGTCTACCACTTTTGGGGCTGATTGGGTCATATGGCTGAACAGAGAATATAATTCCCTAGAGTATTTCAACTGTCAGTTTTTGCTATTAAAAACTCTCCCACAGCAGTCAGGATGCTGGAATCGAGAGGATGGACGATAACGAGGGTTGTCGAGGATGTGGAGAATTGGAACACTCTGGTAGAAATGTCTTCTGGTGCAGTTGTTTTGGGAAACAGTCTGGCACTTCCTCAAAAAGTTAAAAAATATAGCCTGGTGGTGGGTATTATGGAGGGCACAT
The DNA here is from genome assembly GCA_004024625.1 of Mellivora capensis. NCBI lineage: Eukaryota > Metazoa > Chordata > Mammalia > Carnivora > Mustelidae > Mellivora > Mellivora capensis. The sequence continues at coordinate 35,729 of PISX010018680.1, read as the reverse complement.
AGTGCATGGAGCACTGGGTGTGGTGCATAAACAGTGAATTCTGGAACACTGAAAAGAAATTAAAAATATAAATAAAAATTAAAAAATAAGAGTTAAAAGTAGAATTGCCATGACCTAGGAATTCACTCCAAGTATTCACCCAAGACAGCTGGAAACATGTCTACAAAAAATCTTGTACATGATCATTTGTAGCAACATTCATAATAGATGGAAAGATGGAAATAACCCAAATGTTCATCATCCGGTGAATGCATAAAGAAAATGTGGCATATCCATACAATAAGGTATTACTCAGCGGTAAAGCAGAATGGAGTACTGATACATGCTTGCTCCCACATGGATGAAGTTTGGGAACATTCTAATTGAAGGAAGCCAGTCACAAAGGACCACACGTTGTATGCTTCCATTTCTAGGAAATGTCCAGAACAGACAAATGCATACAAATAGAAAGTAGATTAGTGGTTGCCAGGGGCTGGCAGGGGGTCAGGGGTGATGAATGGGGAGTACTTGCTAATGAGTACAGAGTTTCTTTTGGAGGTGATGAAAATGTTTTGAAATTATCCAGTGATGGTTGTAGAACTCTGAATATATTAAGTAACTGAATTGTATAAAAGGACAAACTTTATGGTATGTGAATTTATATCTCAATAAAGCTGAGGGGAAAAACCCATCTCTGTGCCAAGGCTGTGTATCCCTTATGACTCTTCCCTTGATGTAGGTGCTTATTGTGTAGAGTTGTTGGTTGTATTACCCTATTCAGGATATGATTCTTGTTTGAGGGTTTTTCTTAGCTTTTGGACTTCGCACTGGAGCAAAACCATCAGTTTAAACAAATTTGTTTTGAAATATTTTGAAATATTGACAGTAGAGCTAAAATAAACAGCGTGGTGTGGGGAAGGGACACTGTGTTAGGGCCAGAAGACTAGGGTTCTAACCCCAGCCCTGCTTCAGATTCATTGTGTGCCCTCAGACTACCTGATCTCTAAAATGAGAGAGTTGGTGGGTGCCATTTCCTCCACTGTACTTCTCTTAAGTTCTCCCGGATGCTTCATCATGCCGGGGCCAGATGCCAACCAGAACCTGGTCTGTCAGGGTTCGGTCATTAGCTTGTGCTCATACATAATTCAGTACCCAAAGAACTGCGAAATCCTAAGAGCAAGCCTCGCTAAAGCCTGGATGGGAGTTCATGGCCCAGTCAGCTTGCTGCCTGGTGCTCCACAGAAGCGTGACCTGGAGAGGAGCTTGCTGAAGTGAGCCATTCTCAAAGCGTAGCCAAGGGCTCAGTGCTCTCGCCCTGCTTATCTATTCCAAATGTTAAAAAAAAAAAAAAAAGTCACCACCACCCTGTGGTTTATAATGGACTTTCTCATGCCATGTGGTGCTACGAACACTCCAAACGTCTGGTGGCATGCAGTGACTGCTGGTGATTCGGCGGAGACAGAACACGGGGCTGTTCTCAAAGGAGGCGTGTGTGGATGGAGGCGAGGTGGGAAGCTGTGCAGCTCTCTGCAGAAAGGTCCTGGTGGTCTCCCCCCACCTTTATTTTAAAAATAAACATCACTCAATTTCAGTAATCACTATTCTTGCCCGAGTTTTGATCACTTAAGGGTAATTTAAAATGTGAAACCATGCTTTCCTACCCCTTTGTAATCTTCTGAGAGGGTCAGCAAAATGAAGGAAATAACTTAGATTTTTTGGAGCGCGACAATGTAGTTTGGAATCAACTCCGAGGAAGGAAGTCAGCAAGAGCACTGCATCCAAGTGTAGTGTTTTTGTTTGTTTGTTTGTTTGTTTGTTTTTTAAGATTTTATTTACTTGAGAGAGAGACAGTGAGAGAGAGCATGAGAGGGGAGAAGGTCAGAGGGAGAAGCAGACGCCTCTTGGATCTGGGAGCTGGATGTGGGGCTCCATCCCAGGACTCCAGGATCATGACCTGAGCCGAAGGCAGTTGCTTAACCAACTGAGCCACCCAGGCGCCCCCAAGTGTAGTGTTTTTATTTATACCTTAAGCACGAGTCATAGTTTTGCTACCTGGAATTAACTCCTCTGGAGAGAAAATTTGGTTCATTCACTCCCAAGTCCATGTGATTGATTATGGAGTATCTCACATGGGTAAGGCACGGTATTCACTTTTAATTCTGCAAGGGACTTAGTGCCTACGAAAACAGCACTGTTTTTCCAGTTTGTTGTCGTTGCTGTTCTCTTCTATCATGAGTGGACAGGACTCGCCTGTGACTGTGGAGACCCCCTCAGAGTGTTCTTGGGCTCCGGGATCACCTCTGACCCTCGAGGTTCTTCAAGGCAGGGCCAGCGACCAGAAGTTCTTATACCCACAGAGTCATTGCCAAGGTTGGATTCAGAAATTTGGAAATAGGCAGCTGAAGAGAACAGGAAATTTGGACCTCAACTGTGAAGCTCACAATAAACCCTTTACCTTGGGTTTATTTTTTTTCCTTAAAAAGTGTAAGAACCATATGTGCAATATGTAAACTGTAGCCTATGCTAGACTGTGTTCTTTCCTTTTTTTCCCTTTAGCCTGACAGTTGTTATTAACCTTTTAAATGGGTTCTTAGAGACAGAAGAAAGTCATCATAATTTGTCAAAAATCAGTTCAAACTGTTTCAGGTGCTAGAATTTTCTTATGAGTAAATTTTTGAGGCTTAATTTTTACTTATTTTGTTGTCAAAATAGGCTTTTATCAGGCTTTCATCAGGTCCCTCCAATAGGGATTTCGTAATTTTTTCTCCAGGACTATTTGGATTATTTAAGGACTAGTATTTGCAGAATTATGTCAGGATTCATTCCATCACTATTAGGTTAATACAGTTCAATTATGTAAAGTGACCATATATTATGGATCATAAAACACAGGCATATAGTATATGTGTGGTATATTCCCCTAAAAGCAAATAAATTGACTTTTTCCTTGCAGATTATCATTTAAAACTTCTAGGTGGGGCACAGCTCTGTTCTGACATCTAGGTGGCTCTTGATTTGGGTTCAGGTCATGATCTCAGGGTCGTGAGATTAAGTTTCACATTGGGCTCCATGTTCAGCAGGGAGTCTGCTTGTGCCTCTGCCCCCACCCTGCCCTGGTTGTGCTCTCCCCCCTCTCTCTCTCAAATAAATGAAATCTTTTTTTAAAATTTGACACAGAGAGATCACAAGTAGGCAGAGAGGCAGGCAGAGAGAGAGGGGGAAATAAAGTAGACCATTGGTTTTTATCATGTTTATCATGTGTTTAACCATCGATAGATCACACACATTTATCTCTGCTTCCTTCTGAAACCGAGTTAGAACGGCAATAAAGAAATAAAAAGGTATAAACTACATAAAGCCAAACATGAAGCAAGACCATTTGTTACTCAGAATTCTGGAAAGGTTCTAAAATTGGAGAGGCCAAGTTCCTTGGAAGGTGAGAGTAAGGAGTGGGCTGAGAGTCACAAGGGTTGGTTGAAAGTTCCTATACAGAAGAGTTAGACTCCAGATCGCCTTCACAAACCTGATGTATAGTCAGGGTACCACCTCTCTATGTTCCACAGGAAAAAAAGACAATTTGTAGGAGAAGGAACTAAAGAGCTAAATGGGAACCCCAGATGTAACATATGTTGCGGGTAAGATTCAATCATGAAAATGGAGGGATTGCCTGAAACTCTACAGAAAGAATGGTAAGAGGCCTCAACGCGCATTTCCACTCCACCCCACAAAGTCCTCCCCTGCCATGCTCGCAGCCAGGCCTATTACTGTGACACCAGGTCAGGAGACTGGAAGATTTCTTTCTAGAAAAACTGTACCCCAAAGAAGAGGCTTACCTCCCACTGAAATTTCTGGCTCTGCACCCAAAACTCCACAAGTCAACAGCACACCTTCTTGCGAGCACACCCACATTTTCCATTTTGCTTTTCTGGCTCAGTTTGCTATTAGTTAGTGTATTCTAAGTAATTCCCACTAACTGCAATATGATGCTTCATGTTCATTTTGGCATTCAAGGTTCATTTCATTTTAACATATGCTACTTTGAACTTTATTATAAGTAAGCCCTGGATGAAAGTTTTATAATCATTCAAATATCATACGCAATTTATACTGTCCATGTATAAATTTTGCATATTTTCTACAGGCTATTCCAAGTTCGTCATTAGGATTTAGCAGTGTTGAGCTAGGTTTTATTTGTTTTGTTTTGTTTTTGTTTTTTGTAAAAGGCTTAAAGTCAAAATTTGGTCAGAATTCCATTTTTCAAACTGATTTTAATAATATAGTAATCAGTTTATTGTCATCCGTATTGTATAAATCCATATCAAAATGTAAGTCATTTTCATTTCTTCTGCAGTTTCTTCTGTGGTTGGAATGTACATTATTTTCAATATGTTTTGTCTTTCCTTCCCTTCCTTCTTTCCTTCCTTCCTTCCTTCCTCCTTTCTTCCTTTTCTATAAGGTCTACACTCCACATTGGCCTTGAACTCATGAACTTGAGATCAAGAGTCGTATGCTCTGCCAACTGAGCCAGCCAGGTGCCCCCTTTCTGTTTCTTTATTAAACAGAATCACAGTGTCTTCTTTTTTTACACATGTTACACAACCTTCATGTTCACAGGCACATGGTCTACATGTTATAACAGTACTTCACTGTCTTTTGTAAACATTTAACACATTTTTAAGGCTTAAAAATGGCTTGTATTTGCTGTGTTTTGCACATCATTCAAGAACTTCTTTACAGTGCTGACATACTCCATTATGAAGGTTTGCCTTAATTTTCTTGGTCTGGACACTCTTATCCAACTTATCTTTTTTATTTTTTAAAGATTTTATTTATTTATTTGACAGACAGAGTTCACAAGTAGGCAGAGAGGCAGGCAGAGAGAGAGGAAGGGAGGCAGGTTCCCTGCTGACCAGAGAGCCCTATGTGGGGCTCGATCCCAGGACCCTGGGATCACGACCTCAGCCGAAGGCAGAGGCTTTAACCCACTGAGCCACCCAGGAGCCCCCAACTTATCATTTTTGAAGCTAAAATTATCCTGGGGCCTGAGGCCTGGAACAGACTATGCTCTCTTCATGGGAGCTCATCACAGAAACCGCAGTAACCTCACTGGAGGGCAATAAATATGCGGGGAAGACCAAGATGCCAGCAACTGTCCTTCACAGAGTTGATGCTTCTGTTACTCGCAGTTGCACTTCTACACACTAACAAATTCAGAAGGGAAAATTAAGAAAATAATCCCTTTTATGATAGCATCAAAACCAATGAGATACTTAGAAACAAATTTAACCAGGAGGTGAAAATAAGGCTCATGAAAGAAATTGAGGGAGACACGAATGAAAGATTATATCCTTTGTTCATATCATACGAACATCATATCATATGATATGTTCATATCATATGTCATATCATATTATATCCTGTGTTCTGGAGTGAAAGAATGAAGATTGTTAAAATGTCCAAAGTGATCCAGAGATTCAGTGCAATTCTTATAAAAAGTCCAATGGCAGTCTTCACAGAAATAGAAAAAAAAATCCTAAAACTCATATGTAATCACAAGGGACCCCAAATAGCTAAAGCAATCTTGAGAAATAAAGGAGGAGGCATCACAATTCCTGATTTCAAACTATGTTGTAAAACTTGTTTAAAACAGTAGGTACTGGCATAAAAATAGACATGTAGATCAATGGAGCAGAATAGAAAGCCCAGATAGAAACCAAAGTATATATGGTCAACTAATCTTTGACAAGGGCACCAAGAATACACAGTGGGGAAAGGAGAGTCTCTTCAATAAATAGTGTTGGGAAAACTGGACAGGCACATGCTAAAGAATGGAAATTGTTCCTTGTCTTACATCACTCATGAAAATGAGCTCAAAGCGAATTTAAGATTTAAATGTAAGACTTGAAATCATAAGACTCTGAGGGGAAGACAGGGGCAAAGCTCCTTGACATTGGTCTTGACAGTGATTTTTTTAAATATTATGTCAAAAGCACAGGCAAGAAAAACAAAAACAAGTGGAACTACATCAGACTGAAAAGTTTTTGTGCAGCAAAGGAAACAAGACGTAAAGGCAATCTACAGAATGGGCAAAAATATTTGCAAGCCATATATTTAATAAAGGGTTAATATCCAAAATATATGAACAAAAAATTAAATAATCAGATTTTTAAATGGGCATAGGACTTGGACAGACATTTCTCCAAAGAAGACTTACAAAACGACCAAGAGCTACCTTTTTATGTAGCTCTTGATGTAGCTCTTATGATGATGACATCAGTCATCATCAGGGAAATACAAATCAAGACCACAATGAGATCATCACTTTATACCGTTAGGATGGTTTTTATAAAACAGACAGTAGAAATAAATAGAATGTGTTGGTGAGGATGTGGAAGAGAGGCGACTCTTGTACACTGTTGGTGGGAATGTAAATTGGTGCAGCCACTGTGGAAAACAGTACATGGGTTCTTCAGAAAATTAAAAATAGAGGGGCGCCTGGGTGGCTCAGTCAGTTAAGTGTCAGACTCTTGATTTCTGCTCAGGTGCAGAGCTCAGGGTCATGAGATTGAGCCCCGTGTGTGTTCCTGCCCTGAGTATAGAGCCTGCTAAAGATTCTTTCCTTCTGCCCCACCCCGCCCCTGCACTCTCTCTCTTAAATAAATAAATAAATAAATAAATATCAAAACAGAAATACCGTATGACCCAGGGATCCCACTTCTGGGTTTATAGCTGAAGGAAACAAAAACAGTATCTCAAAGAGATACCTGTACTCCCACGTTCATTGCAATGTTATTCACAATAGCCAAGATATGGAAACAATCTAGCTGCCCACCCATGGACAGATTAATGGTTAAAAAAGATATGTGTATGTGTGTATATTTATGTATGTATGACCGTACACGACTATATATAACTATAACTATAACAAACTATGTGTAATATATGTATATTATATTTAATGTAACATTATTCAACCATGAGAAAGAAGGAAATCCTACCATCAGCAACACCAGGGATGAAACTAGAGGACATTATGCCAAGTGCAATCAGCCAGCAGAGAACAACGAATAGTGCATGACCTCACTCGTATGTGGTTGGGGTTGACATGGAGGAGATGGAAGATGCTGGTCAAAGAGTACGAACCTTCAGGTACAAGATGAATAAGCCCTGGGGGTGGGGTATATGGCATGATGACTATAATTAATAATACTGTGTGGTGTACTTGAAGCTTCTTTTTTAAGATTTTATTTATTTATTTGAAAGTGAGAGAGAGAGCACGAGCAGCGGGAAGGGGTAGAGGGAGAAGCAGGCTCCCCACTGAGCAGGGAGCCCAATGTGGGACTTGATCCCAGAACCCTGGGATCATGACCTGAGCCGAAGTCAGACACTTAACTGACTGAGCCACCCAGGAGCCCCATATTTGAAGCTTTATAAGGGAGTAGACCTTAAATGTTGTCACTACAAAGGGGGAAAAAATGGTACGTATGTAAGGTGATGAATGCATTAATTAACCTGTTTATATCACTTCACAAAGTATACTTATGTCCAGTCATCATGTTGTGCAATTCAAACATATACACATATTTTCAATTAATTAAATAAATTAATATTCATTATTCAAATAATTTTCAATTATTTCAATTATTTGTCAGTTTCCCTCAAAGCTGAAAAAGAATCGGAACATTTTCATCACCTCAAAAAGAAACCCCGCGGGCGCCTGGGTGGCTCAGTGGGTTAAGCCTCTGCCTTCAGCTCAGGTCATGATCACAAGGTCCTGGGATCGAGTCCCGCATCGGGCTCTCTGCTTGGCAGGGAGCCTGCTTCCTCCTCTCTCTCTCTGCCTGCCTCTCTGCCTACTTGTGATCTTGCTCTGTCAAATAAATAAATAAAATCTTAAAAAAAAAAAAAAAAAGAAACCCCGCACTCATTACCTATAGTCCCCTATCCTCCCATTCCTCCCAACCTCTACCCTTAAGCGACCACTAATTGATTTTCTGTGTCTATCAGTTTCTTTATTCTGGACTTTATACAACTGGACTTGTGTGTGTGGCTTGTTTCACTCAGCATGTTTTTTTGTTTTTGTTTTTTCACTCAGCATGTTTTCAAGGTTTATCCAAGTTGTTGTATGTATCATTATCTCATTCTTTTCTATGGTCAAGTGGTAGTGTATTGCATGGATAGAACCCATTTTGTTTATCCTTAATCTACTGATAGACATTTGGGTTGTTTCCACTTTGGGCTATTATAAATAACGTTGGTAAAGCATTTGTGTTCAAATCTTGTTTTTATTTCTTTTTTAAAAAAATATTTTATTTATTTATTTGACAGAGCACAAGTAGGCAGAGAGCCAGGCAGAGGGAGAGGGAGAAGCAGGCTTTCTGAGCAGGGAGCCCGACGTGGGGCACAGTCCCAGGACCCTGGGATCATGACCTGAGCCAAAGGCAGCCACTTAACCAACTGAGTCACCCAGGCGTCCCTTCTGTTTTTATTTCTCTTGCTATATGCCCAGGAGTGGAATTACTAGGTCATATGGTAATTCTACGTTTAATCATCTGAGGAACTGCCATTAAACAGACCATTTTCCAAAGAAGCTACACCATTTTACATTCCCTTCAGCAACATGTGGGAGTTCAGATTTCTCTACATTAGCTGACTTTTTGATTATTTTTTTGATTATATTTTTGATTATAGCCAACCTAATGGGTATGATGTGGGCATCTTACTGCGGTCTTTTGGGAGTGGGCTTTATTTAATATATTTTGAGATTTGGTTTCTGAAACTTGCAATTTGAATGTCCTTAACTGTGAAAATTGTCTCACAGATCCTCAGTTCTTTCTTTACTTTTTTTTTTTTTTAAGATTTTATTTATTTACTTCAGAAGAGGGGAGAGAGAAAGAGAGAGTGCATGAACGCAAGCATATGTGTGGGGGAGGAGAGAAAAAAGCAGACTCCCTGTTGAGCAGGGAGCCAGATGTGGCACTTGGTCCCAGGACCCCAGGATTATGATCTGAGCAGGAGGCAGACGCTTCACTGACTGAACCACCCACGTGTCCCCAGATCCTCATTTCTTTTCTTTCTTTTTTTTGTTTTTTAGATTTTATTTATTTATTTGACAGACAGAGATCACAAGTAGGCAGAAAGGCAGGCAGAGAGAGGAGGAAGCAGACTCCCCGCTGAGCAGAGAGCCTGATGCAGGGCTTGATCCCAGGATCCTGGGATCATGACCTGAGCCGAAGGCAGAGGCTTTAACCCACTGAGCCACCCAGGCGCCCCTTCTTTTCTTTTTCTTAACAGTGTCTTTAGTTTTTTTTTTTTTTTAGGGTATTTAATAAAAAAAAAAAAAAGGTTTATGTACTATTTAAGAAATCTTTCACCCAATACCTAACTGGTTCTTCTTTTAATAAATGCTATACAGAGGGGGAAAAAAAGAAAGGAAAAAAGAAATCTTTGTCTAATCCATGCTCATAAATATTTTCTCCTATATTTTCTTCCAGAAGTTTTATAGTTTAAGCTTTTCTGTTTAGGTCTTTAATCTATTTTTTTGTTTGTTTGGTTTGTGGGTTGTTTTTTGTTTTGTTTTGTTTTGGTGTGTGGTATGAGGAAAGGGTCATGGTGAATCATTTAATTGTAACATCATTTGTTGAAAAGAATATCCTTTGCCCTATTAAATTCTCTTGGAAATGTGGTGAAAACCCAGTTGTGTGTGTTTATATCTAGGCTCGCTATCCTATTCCACTGATCTGTATTATCTTTACACCAAAGACACACTATCTTTTTTTTTTTTTTAAGATTTTATTTGTTTATTTGTCACAACCAGGGGGCATGACAGAGGTAGAGGGAGAAGCAGGCCTCCAGCTGAGCAAGGAGCCTGATGTGGGGCTTGATCCCAGGACCCTGGGTTCATGACCTGAGCTGAAGGCAGATGCTTAACCAGCTGAGCCACCCAGGTGTCCCCAAAACACACTATCTCGATTACTATAGCTTTATAATAAATCTTGAAACCAGATAATGCAATTCTTGTAACTTTTTCTTTTTCAGAATGATTTTGGCTATTCTAGGCCCTTGGCATTTCCATATACATCTTGGAATCATTTCTCAATTTCTTCACACGTGCAAAAAAACCCAAAAAACAAACCAAAATAACCTGCTGGAATTTTGATTGGGATTGATTGATTTGGAGGGAATTGGCATCTTAACAGCAATGATTCTTTTAATGTATGAAGATGGTATTTCTCTCCAAATAGGTCTTCTTTAACTTTCCTCATCAATATTTTATAGTTTTCTATGTTCAAATCTCAAGTTTTATTAAATTTGCTGCTATATATTCATTTTAAAAACTCTATTGTAAATGCTAGTTAAAAATGTCAAGTTCCAATTGTTTATGTCTGGAATATAAAAATAGAGTTCTGTATATTGACTTTGAGTTCTGTGACCTTGCTAAATTCACTTTGGATTTCTAGTAGCTTTTTTTTTGGTAGATTCCTTGAGATTTCCTACATATTCAATCATACCATCTCTGAATAAATACAATGTGTAAGCTTTTAATTTCTTTTTCTTGCCTTATTGCACTGATCAGGACCTCCAGGAAAATGTTTAGTAGAAATGGCGAGGACAGGCAATCTTGCCTTGTTCCTGATCCTAGGAGGAAAGCATTCAGTCCTCCAAATGTCATGTTAGCGCTAAGGTTTTCGTAGATGCTCTTTATCACATTGAAGATATTCCCTTCTATTCTATTCCCTTCTATTAGCTGAGGGTTGAATGGGTATTGAATTTCCTTCAGTGGTTTTTCTTCCCCCCCTGCACATGTTCTTTGCATGCGGCCATGTGACTTGATTTGGACAGTAAAATGTGAATTCAAGTCACAGGCATCTCTTTAGGGAAGGAGCTTTAAGAGCCAGTGTGGGGTTTGCTACATTATCTCCCCACTGCTGCAAGAGTGGTAGAAGCTCCTGCTGCAATGAAGCGTTGGGCATAAGTGTAAGCAAGAAGTGAACTTCTGTTGAGATAAGCCAAGAGATTTGGGGGTTGTTCATTGGTGCAGCATAGCCTAACAGAGAAGGTTCTTGTCCTCAGGACAAACTATTTGCCTTCATGGAGCTTACACTCTAGTGCCAGAGAAACAGATAAACAAATACATACTATAATGTCAGGTGGAGATGAGTACAAGAAGAAAACAAAGCAGATACAGTGAAACACAGGGATAGAGGATGTTTTAGCTTTAGATAAGAGTAATGGGGAAAGCCTCCTTGAAAAGCTAATAGTTGATCTGAGACCTGAGTGAAGTGAGGGAGGGAGCCAGGAGGTATCTGGTGGAAGGGCACTCCAGGTAGACAGCCAAGCACTGCTCTAAGACAAGAACTCCAGGCTCTCCTGGCCATGGGGACAAAGCTGAAAGAGCTGTCCTCAAGGAGAGAAGGGAAAGGGATACATCTACCCAGTGGTCCCTGTAGCCCATTCTGGTTCTGTGGGGACCAGAAGCAGCTGCTGGACGGTAGACAACTTGGTGGCAGTGGACTTGCCAGATGGCCCAGACACCACTGTCCCTTGAGTCTTGAGATTCTGAACCGTGGGGCAAAGAAGAAAGAGGGAGTAACTGAACTTTTTCCTGACATTCAGGCATAGAGAGGCTTGTTTTCTCTGAGAAAAATAATGTGACGACCTTTGTGAGACAGTCCATGACCATCATTTTCCTGAAAGTTATTCTCCACCTTATAACTCATCAACAGCTTGCTATGGTCCTTAGGAAGAAGACCAAACTCAATTACTTTTTAAAAAAAATTTATTTATTTTTGCAAGAGAGAGACGGAAAGAGATGGAACAACTGAGGAAGGGAAAGGGGAAGGGGCAGAGGGAGAAGCAGGCTTCCCGCCGAGCAAGGAGCCTGATGTGGGACTCAGTCCCCAGACCCTGGGATCACAACTTGAGCCAAAGGCAGATGCTTAACCAACTTAGCCACCTAGGCATCTGCGCAAACCTCATTCTGTTGACTAGCTCTGTCACAGAACTCTGCTTCAGTTAACACTGGGTTCCTGCTTTCGGAGCCTGTGCAAAGGCTGTTCTTTCTGTTAGGAACACTTCCTCCTTTGCTCTGGCTAACATCCCTCAAACTTGGTTTAAATGCCAGTCTTCCTGGGAGTCTTCCCAGACTAGCTTGCGTGCTTCTGTCAAATGCTCTCTTAGCATCTTGTTCTACCAACTTAGCACTCATCAGACTGTGCTATAGCTTTTAAAAATGTCAGGTAATTCAGACATACAGAGAAGTATGAAAAATAATATGGGGGAGGCGCCTGGGCGGCTCAGTCAGTTAAGCATCTGCCTTTGGCTCAGGTCATGATCCCAGAGTCCTGGGATGAATCACTGCATGGGGCTCCTTGCTCCCTCTCCCTCCCACTCCCCCTGCTTGTGATCTCTCTCTGACAAATAAACAGAATCTTAAAAAAAAAGTAATATAGGGATCACCCATATGCCTATCACCGTAGTTAAGCAATGAAACATTGCCAGCCCAAGCCCAGGGTAATGACATTTTGCTCCCTCCCTACTCCTAACCATTACTTGAATTATCTTTCCATATGTCTCTATACTTTTATTACATATGCATATATACCTAAATAACATATAGTATTGTTTTTTTTTTTTGGCTCTACACTTTACATATAAATTATTCCAAAGGTATTTGTGCAACTTGCATTTTGCCCTCAGCTTTATTTTTGTGATTCATCCGTGTTGATACTCGTAACTCTAGATCATTTCTACAGCTGTATATATTATACCACAGTTTACCCATTTTCTCCACTGACAGACATTTAGAGTGTTCACAGGTTTTTGAAATTCCCAAGCACTCTGCTACAAGCATTACTGAACGTGTCTCAAACGTGCGACAGGAGTGTAACTGCGGAGTCATCGTGCCCGCGCGCCTCTAACTTTGCACCAGAGACCGACACAGAGCTTCAAGGTGGGGGCACCTCACGGTGGCTTTGGAGGCGGATCTCTCCCTCTGGAGGGTGAACTCCCTGGGAGCTGGGACTCTGCCTGTCTTGCTTACCAAGGCATTTCCAGAACCGGGGGCAGAGGACACTAACGCCCGTTTGTACCCGGCAATGGGGCAGAATGTTGCTCAGGGGAGTGGCCAGAGACTGGAGAGCCGAGGCTCGTGGCCTGCAGGCGGCCTGTGTCCGCGGGACAAAATGCCCGGCGCGCTGGGAGAGGCTCTGGGCTCCTCACTGCGCCCACAGCCCCGCCCGACGCCGGGCCTGGCCCCCCGCCCCCGGCTCCCGCTTTGCCCCCGCCCCCGCGGGTGAGTCAGGCGGCGGTGGTGACGGCAGCCGGGAGGGAGGCGATGACGCGCGCGCGGCCGTGCGCCGCGGAGAAGCGCAGGGCCCGGGAGCGCGGCGGCGGCGGCAGAGGAGCGGCGTCCGAGCCGGCGGCGGGCGGCATGAGCGGGGCGCGGGGCGCGGGCCCGGCGCTTGCCGCGCTGCTGCTGGCCGCGTCGGTGCTGAGCGCCGCACTGCTGGCCCCCGGCGGCTCCCCGGAGCGCGATGCCGAGGCCGCCCCGCCGCGAGGTGAGTGCGCGCCGCGGCTCCCGCCGGGGCTGCCTAGCTGACCCCGGGCCGCTGCGCCCCCTCCCGCCGCCGGGTCCGCTGGGGCCGCGCCACCGCCCCCTCCCGGCTGGGGCAGCGCCGCAGCCGAGCGCTGGGAAGAAAGCGGGTCTCCGGAACTAGTTTTTGTTCCCTGTGCGTGGTAGTGAGCGCCCCCCCGGGCCGGGAGCCTCTCAGAGGGTGTCGGCACGTTGGGCCGCTGTCGCATCCAGCACGCGGGTTAGCCTCGCGGGCTCGTGCGGCGGAGGGGCCCGACCGCAGCGTCCCCAAAAGCGCCAACGCGAACGGGAAACACGCGGGAGGGCCGCGGGCGGCCGGGAGAGCCGCAGCCCCGCGCCCCGAGGCTGCCGGGCGCCTAGGTCTCCAGGCGACTTCTGTCTTAGGTTCTGATGGGGAGACCTGTTACTCCCCCAATGCAAAGCTAAGTAAGAGGCGGACTGGCCCAGAAAGGGTTGTGCCCGACGTCCAGCCCTCCTGCAGCTGCGGGGCCCGCTGCGCCAGCGAAGTCCGTTCCGCGAAGGGACAGAGGACTTGGCGCGTGGCTGCTGCGCGGTGGGCAGCCGGAGCGCGGGCCGCCGCCGTTCGGGGCACGCCGCGCCGCAGCCCGGGCCCGCACGGGGCGGGGAAGCGCCTCCGCCGCGCGGGCTCTAAACTGCCGAGCACACGTCCGACCTGGAGTTAAAAACTCCGCTAGCGGCGGCGCGGGGGGGAGGGCGTCGGTCCCGGGCGCTGGCTGGCGGAGCTCGAAAGCCGGTCTCGAGCGCCCGCAGGCACATTTTACGGCTGAGGTGATGCGAGGGACCGTCGCGGCCTGGGTTTGCTGGGAAGCCACGGAACGAGGTTCTTGGCCTGGGAGGGGCTGCGCGGGGTGTTTTTGCTGGGGGCGAGCCTCCTGCGCGGCTGGGAGTGTCGGCGCTCAGCCCCGCTAGTGTTTTCCTGATTTGCCTGGTCTCCCCATTCTCCGGGGGGGATGGTGAAAAATACTCCTCTAGAGCCCCCGAAACGGGATCCCAGGGCCCCGGGAGATGATAGTCCCCAGCTCCTCCCCGGGGGATGCTTTGTTCAGCGATTGTGGGATCCGTCAAGTGCAACAAACCCTACTTGGTCAGGGTTTGGGGAAAGGTCTGCCTGTCCCCTGCCTCTCTCCTGCCCTTTCTGTATCAGAATAGGGGGGTTTGGCGTCAGTGCGTGTAGTTCAGACGGCACCTCCTCCCCCAACCAGAATCTTGTAGGGCAAAGACAAAATGAATTTTGGGAAACCATCTTAGCTGATAACATTTTGTATTAACTGCCTCCCCCACCCCTGACTCTGCCCCCTCTACTCCCCTTTTATATTGGAGGAAACGGACCCTAAGAGGTTATGTAATCACGCCAGTCCTAAGTTGTCAGGGGGCAGATCTCGTGCAATGCTTTTTCTTTATACTTTAGCACCAGTTAATAGCAGGAATTATTTTAGGAAAAAGGTGGTTTGTATATAGTAATTCAGTGGAGTGAGGGAGAACATAATTAATATTCTTAAGTGATCCACTCCAGAACCTTCATGAAGCTGTGTTGAGAGGACAGCTAAGCTTTTGGTGCCACCTGGAGTTCAGGTTTGGGCTGGACAACTTCCTACTAAGAACTCCCGTCCCTGCTTGATTTTGAGGACTCAAGTTTAGTAGAAAGAAAAAAATAAGAGTAAATAGACAGTGTCTTTAAAAATTTGTCGCTCAAAGAAACTCATGAGGAGAGAGCTAGAACCAGAAATTAAATATTTGGAAACAAAATTCTAATATATAAACAGCACAGTTACTCAGGCCCGGGACACTGTAGACAGGAGAGGAGGAGAGAATTGTTTTGGATATAATACTCACTGAGTGTTGCCCTGGTATTTCTAAGGTCATCAGTATCAGAAGTTGGTAGCTTTTTCTTGAAACTGAGCATCAAGTTCAATTTAGATGTCATAGTGGATGGCTTGGGAATTGCATCCTTATGATGACTACTAAGACCTGTTAAAGTCTAGGGGCACCTGTGTGGCTCAGTTGTTAAGCATCTGCCTTCGGCTGGGGTCATGATCCCAGGGTTCTAGGATTGAGCCCCACATTGGGCTCCCTGCTCGGCAGGAAGCCAGTTTTTCCTTCTCCCACTCTCCCTGCTTGTGTTCCCTCTCGTGCTGTCTCTCTCTCTCTCTCTCTGTCAAATTAATAAATAAAATCTTAAAAGAACTGTTAAAGTTTGAAATTCCTATGGAAATTGAAGCATAAATCAAGAACCTTACTCCACCCACTACCAAAGAATCAAGAATATGGATAAAAGCATTAGTTATTCCAACTATGAGGGGGTGATATTATGTAAAAGAATTACAGAGGAAAAGCTCAATGGATAGTGACTATAAATTTGAAAATGAAAACTATAAAAACTGAACAAGGGAAACTAAAGAGAGCTATTTGAAAACATGGTATGACATATCTTTGACAGGTTTGACAAAAGATTTTATATCTGTGCTATGTAAAGAAATGATACAAATCCCCAGAGCCTGAAGATGGAAGGGGTGTTAAATAACAAAACTCAGCTGGGTAAATGTAAGGATCAAATTGGCTTTTTTCAGTAATTCATGAATTGGCCAGTATCCCATCTAGCAAACGGAAGGAAGCTCCCTCAAGCAGCAGAGAAGGAAATGTTTTAAAAGGCAGAGAGGGAAAGGAAAAAAGGAAATTAGAGCAAAGAATGCATTTTAGGCCAGGATGTTCTTCTAAGGGCAATGGAAGGGGTCCATCAGTGGATTACCTGCCAGTGCTGACCAGGAAGTTCCAAGTTGGCTGCTTAAAGGTCACTTTTCTGAGAGGTGAAGGTGCAGTGAGGTATTAAGTCTTGGTGGGGTGTACCATACGTGACTGCATTTGGAGCCCGCTGTCTCCTTGTGAACAGTTTCCACCTTTCGATCAGATTCTCAGCGTAACTGAGAGGTGTGATTTAAGTATAAGGCTCTAATGGCACTTAGCTCCAAATCTGAACAAAATCTAAAATTTTGTTGATCCTTTGTGTGGTATGCATAGGTCATATTGTTTTTTGTTTTGTTTTGCTTTTTAGATTTTTTAAAATTTATTTACTTGACAGCACAAGTGGGGGAGTGGCAGAAGGAGAGGGAGAAGGCTCACCACTGAGCAGGGAGCCGATGATGCAGGGCTCGATCCCAGGACCCCAGTATCATGACCTGACCGAAGGCAGACATCTAACCAACTGAGTCACCCAGGCGCCCTTGTTTTAATCTTTGTGAAATTCATAGGCCACAGTTTCAAGGTTTACAGTCTTTTAAGTTGGTCTTTTTCTTCGTTCCTTTCTGATGTTCATGTATTAAGGAGATATTTGCGTGGTGGTTAGTGGCTGTAAACATGTATGGAGAGCTTTTGAGAGGCTAGAACTACTGTGATTATTACAAGCAGGATAATTCCCAGTGTCTGGGGTGCATTTCAGAGCCATATAGGTCCCCAAGTCCCAAACTAATCAAAATCAAGGTCAACTAAGTCAAAGAAAGACCCTGGTGAAGAAGTCGCCTCTGCAAGCCAGGTGGCATGCTCCCTGATCATATGTCCGAGTTTCCACTTCCCCAGACGTGTGAATGCATGAATGCAGGTGCAGCCGGTGGTTTTAGCCATAGTTCAGACATCTGGGTTTTTTTGGCTAAAATATAACAAGGGCTATCCCGTTATTAAGAACAACTTTCTATAGGATCTTTATTGGGCAGCTCTTGTCACTAGCACTGGATTTTGCACTATCTTTAGGAGTTTAGGAGAGGTTTCTCATCATATTTTCGTTGACATGTACTCCTAACCAGTGAAGTGTGGTCCTGCCAAAGGATGTGAGTTTGAGTCGTGAATGCCTTCTGGTAATTCCTTTCTAACTGCACAGTGTCAGTCCTGAAGAGTGGACCGGTGAGCTGTCTTAGTTCATTTGGGCTTAGTCTTAGGCCCACAGTTAGACAGACTAAGCAGCATTCATAGTGATAACCACCACAGATAAAGACAAACTCTTTTGGGGGCACAAGGCACTTCCTGCTATGGGGGGCGGGGGGCGTGGTGAATGGATTCTTTGACAGGGATTGTTTGTAGTTGCCCGTTCAAGCCGAAGGTCAGCTAGGTTTCCTCTTAGCCTAACATAAAAAGTTGCTGTAAATTCCAGAAGTTACCCACTCTAGCAGGGGCCTGGGAGGTACGGATGATGGTGTTATCTTTCCAGGCCAGTGCCAGAGTAAAGGACAGAAAAGGAGGAAGAAAGAGTTTCACTTTTATTTATTTATTTATTTTTTAAAGATTTTATTTATTTATTTGACAGACAGAGATCACAAGCAGGCAGAGAGGCAGGGAGAGAGAGGAAGGGAAGCAGGCTCCCTGCTGAGCAGAGAGCCCCATGCGGGGCTCGATCCCAGGACCCTGGGATCATGACCTGAGCCGAAGGCAGAGGGTTTTTAACCCACTGCGCCACCCAGGCGCCCCGAGAGTTTCACTTTTAAAGTATGAAGTGTTGATGTGGCATCTTGGGAGGAAGCACTCTGCTCTGCTCTCAGCTCCTTCCCTTCCTGTTCAGTTGAATTTGGAGGTCTCCAGGGCTTGTATGGGACCCCATGTCAGGTAGAGCCCTCTTCAGCAGTGAGATGCATTTCCAGGCTTTAAGTCCCTGCAGTTTGGCTGCCATCTGGGTGGTGACAAGGACCTGGAGTGCCTCCCAAGGAGATCCAAGGGCAGTCTTTGTTCTTGGTGATTCCAAATCAGAAAGCTGGGAGAAAATTGGAAACATTCGTTTGGAGAGTCGGAGCCAAATTTTTGAAGAAACTAGAATAATTCAGGAGCCAGTCCAACTTAGAACAGAACCTCAAAGAAAATTAAGAGGATTAGAATCTAATACAGACAATAGGGTAAACATTTCTTCCCTCTACAGTTATACCCTCACTTTGAAGAGTAAAACTAATTTCTTTGATTTAAGCTTTGCCAACAATAGTGATTGACCATATAAGCTCTTTCTTTTAGAAATTGGTTATAGGTTTTTTCTCTCTCTTTTTTTAAAATTTATTTTTAAATAAGCTCTGTGCCCAGTGTTGGGCTTGAGCTCATGACCCCAAGATCAACAGTCCATACACTCTATCAATTGAGACAGCCAGTTACCCTCCCCTCTTTTATTTTTTAATTTTTAAAAAATACTTATTTATTTATGGGGGTGAGGAGAGGCAGAGAGAGTCCCAAGTAGACGCTGCACTGAGTGTGGAGGCTAGTATGGGGTCTGATCCCATGACTCCGAGATCACAACCCAGGCAAGAACCAGGAGTCAGATGTTTAACTGACTGCACTACCCAGGCAATACCTCCCTCTTTAAAAAAAAAAAAAAAATTTATATATATATATATATATATATATATATATAGTTTTTGGATTATATAAGCTCTTTTTTAAAAAAATTAAAATTAAAATTATTTTTTATTTTAAGTAGGCTTCACACCCAGTGTGGAGCCCAGTGTGGGGCTTGAACTCACGACTCTGAGATCAAGACCTGGGCTGAGTTCAAGAGTCCCATGCTTAACTGACTGAGCCACTCAGGTGCCCCAGTATAAGAATATATATAAGTATAAGTATATATATTTTTTTAATACTACTTTGCTGTAATCTTGTAAGCAAGGTGTTAGGTCAGTTTTGCTAAGAGGCTTTTTATTGGCTCTGCAAAGTTAACCTTGATGTAGAGAACAAAGTCAAAAGAAATATAGGGGGAAAAAATTAAACTTTCTTATAACTTATAGCCCATAGATAAATACTTGGGACAGGCAGAGTGATCTATCTCAGGAACTCAACTGCCTAAATGTTAATACTTTGCTAGAGGCAAAAGACAACCTTAGCTTGACATTAGCCAACCTCCCGAGACCCTATAAGTCTTTAACATATGTAAATCCCTTTAGAAGCTTACTTTAGCTCCACCCACTCTCCCGAGGTATTTGTTAACAATCATCCTTTATAAACACGTGGCCCAATGATACCATTGGGTCTCATGACTAAGGTTTTACTAGGCAGTAGTAAACGACCTTTTCCTGACAACAACTAGCCCCTCAAGGTCCTGGAAGCCTTGCTTCCAAATTCCTTTGGGACTTAGGCTATCCCTAACCAACTCGCAACTTGAAATGATGTAATCAGTCACTCCTCACAACCCCAGTGTAGCTCTTTCTGCCTGTGTGTCCTGTCCCCATGCTTTAATAAAACCATTCTTTTTGCACCAAAGATGTCTCAAGAATTCTATCTTGAGGGGCACCTGGGTGGCTCAGTGGGTTAAAGCCTCTGCCTTTAGCTCAGGTCATGATCCTGGGGTCCTGGGATCAAGCCCCACATTGGGCTCTCTGCTCAGCAGGGAGCCTGCTTCCTCCTCTCTCTGCCTGCCTCTCTGTCTACTTGTGATCTCTGTCTGCCAAATGAATAAATAAAATCTTTAAAAAAAATTTAAAAAATTAAAAAAAAATTCTATCTTGACTGCTCTCAGATCACAACAGTTCATATCAACCTTAGTTCCTTAAAGCTGTTTGGTCATATCTGAGTGTATGCGTATCTTTCTCAAATATGATGTGCCTGGTCAAAGCTTTAGTAGTCTAGCCAAGGTTTCCAGCGGTGTCTGGTTACAACAATCAGACTCACTGAATCTCTATAAATATGGCTGTGAAAGGAGTACCCAAGAGGTTTCCAATTCTGGAGGAATTAGGGAGAAAAAGTAAATGTTTCAACTTTGTTCCCAAAGGCATATCTTATCAATTTGTTGATACCTTTAGAGAAAAGAGAAGGTGGTTTTTTAAAATCTGGAAAAGCAAAATGTTAGAGAACCATGGGCACGCGCACGCGTGTGTGTGTGTGTGTGTGTGTGTGTGTTTGTTTTACGATTTTATTTATTTAGAGAGAGAGTGTGAGAGGGGAGGAGGTGATGAGAGGGAGAAGCAGACTCCCCATGGAGCTGGGAGCCCGAGGCAGGTCTCCATGTGGGGACTCCCGGGTCATGACTTGAGCTGAAGGCAGTTGCTTAACCAACTGAGCCACCCAGGCACCCACCAGCAGCATTTTATTTATTTATTTATTTTTAAGGATTTTATTTATTTATTTGACAGACAGAGATCACAAGTAGGCAGAGAGGTAGACAGAGAGAGAGGAGGAAGCAGGCTCCCCGCTGAGCAGAGAGCCCGATGCAACCCACTGAGCCACCCAGGCACCCCCACCAGCAGCATTTTAAACAAGAAGTCACAAAAATTTTATAATCCTCCTGCTTGGTTCATTCAGTCCCATGCTATTAGTTTTTGTCCTACTTGAATGTCCCACTAGTTCTAGAATTTTTTTTTAAATATTTTTTTATTTTTAGAGAGAGTGTGAGTGAGTAGAGGGAGGGACAGAGGGAAAGGGAGAGAGTTCCAAGCAGACTCCCCACCGAGCACGGAGCCTCAGATCATGACTTGAGCCAATACTAAGAGTTGGATGCTCAACCAGCTGGGCGCCCCGGGTGCCCCCCCCTTTTGTTTAAAAGATTTATTTGTTTTAGAGAAGAGTGCATGCATGTGCTTGTGAGTTGGGGAGGGGCAGAAAGAGGGATTCTCAAGCAGACTCGCAGAGCCCAGTGAGGGGCTCAATCCCATGACCAATGAGGTCATGACCTGAAGTGAGCTGACACTGAGTCCGATGCTTAACTGAGCCACCCAGGCTCATAGTTCTGGAAATTTTTACCCAGTTCAGTTGCATGATCTGAAAGTGATCAGAAACCTGTATTCTAGAGTACTTGTCAGATTCTTTCCATGAATTTCCTCTAAGATAAAACACATTTACAGGGGTGCCTGGGTGGCTCAGTGGGTTAAAGCCTCTGCTTTCGGCTCAGGTCATGATCCCAGGGTCCTGGGATTGAGCCCCGCATCGGGCTCTCTGCTCCGCGGAGAGCCTGCTTCCCCCTCTCTCTCCCAGCCTGCCTCTCTTGCCTACTTGTAATCTCTGTCTGTCAAATAAATAAATAAAATCTTAAAAAAGAAAACCACACATTTACAGGAAGTTTTTGTAAAAGCATCTGAGTAAAACAACTCTCTGTAAATGACAAAAGACTTAAAAATGCCCATTAAAGATCTGATAAAAGTTCATTACAATAAAATTGACAAGGAAATTTGGTTATTTTTGTGATTACATTTTCAGACAATAACTAGAATTACAAGTGTTAACATATCAGTGCCTATTCCGTCTTCAGGAATTTCATACAGTTTCTGAAACACTTATATTAATAACACATATCATGCAGATATAACCCAAGAAGGTTTAGCATCATCTGTTTGACAGTGCTTCCCATGTAATGTAACATACCAGATAGGCCTGTTAACATCTTCCCTTTTATAAAGAGAACAAATCCTTTGAGATATTCCAAGGGACCGTCTGGAAAACCCAAAGCTAGTTAAAGGTCCAGAAGACTTCATTTAGAGTTTGGTTTTGGGGACGTTTGTTAAGGTATCAAAAGGTTTGCGATCACAGGTCACTGTGAAACAATACTTAGTTTCCATTTCACCAATTTACAAAGACTTCACAGGCAAATACAGAAAGTCAAATAGTTGTACAAAGCCATGGCTATTTTAATATTGAAAAGACCCTGTTTTTTTTTTCTAATTAAAGACCTGATAAAGATAAAACAGAATTTTTGTCTTTCTAGGCAGATTACATTAAGGATGAAGAAGAACCTTTGCTTATAATTTATTAAGAGCAGACCAATAACCTAGAACAACTTTGTCCTTTTAATGGAGAGAAAAACCAAATTCTAACTTTGCACTAGGGTACTCCTGATATTTAAACTCATTTTTAGGGGCTCCTGACTGGTGTAGCCGGTGGAGCATGTGACTCTTGATCTTGGGGTCCTGAGTTGGAGCCCCATGTTGGCATAGAGATTACGTTAAGAAAACAGAAAACCTCACTACATCTGATACTAATGATGTACTGTATGTTGGCTAATTGAATTAAAAAAAAAAACAACCCTTACTTTTATATAGATTCATTTTAATTGTAGCCAGCCTGACCACACATTAAACTCCTTTCAAAGATTCCTTTTTCACAAGTCTTCTACATCTTTCTTTTTTACCATCAGATTTTGTCCATCACTGTCTTAGAGTCAATCAAGGGCGGTATGTTGCTGGCTCTCGGCAGTCGTTATTGCTTGAAGAGGATATTGCAGAGGATGCTTTGCCCTCAGGGTCCTACCCCTGACCCAAGAGACCAGCTGGAAAGAAGAACCCAACAGAAAGTCTGAGGTCAAAATGGAGGCAGCTGAAGTCCTTTCTCAGGCAGACTTATAAATGTTATGACTTCTAGAAACAGGTGCTTTTTTCATAGAAAATTTCTCGGAGTGGCATGAGGCATGTTTACTAATAGACTCAAAGATCTTCAGTTCTTCTGTAAAAGGAAGCAAAAAGTGGTCAAGCCTATATTCAGTACTTAATGTTCCAGCATTTTATCTTAGTTGGAAATGATCTGGGTACTCAGTGAATTCAACTTGATTTTAGCAAAACTTTAAGGTTTCAGTGTTAACAAAAAGATTTGGGAAAACTACTTAAAAAGTTCACATAAAAACTTTTTACCTACCTCTTCAGTTTACTTGTTCTTAACAGTGGTTAGAATACCCACAGAACAGCACAACTCAGATATGATGTTAGACGGCCACAGTTTCTTGTTGACAAATTTAGTAACAGACAATATGAACATATTTGATGAGTAAACCTTGCTACGATAAACGTGTCTTATTTAGTGTTGAAAACTCTATAAAGGCATATCTGCTTTAATTAAACCAACAAACATAAACCATGTTTAATAATGTCTTCCCAGATCGTATGAACCTGAAAAAGCACTTGAGTTAGTTTCTGTTCTATTTCTGAAATTTAGAAATACTTAATTTGTAAGCCAATTAAATAGACCTCTTTACAAATTAATTTTAGCAATTTAGCATTTTTCACAGGTAGAAAATGCCACCCATCTACACCTACACATAGATAGGTAGACAGACAGACAGACATTAACATATAAGCAGAAACCTGGGGAGTTATTATTTTTAAAATTTTACCATAAGACAGATAGGATAATGCAGAACTCACTAGCTTACAAAAGAATAGTTGGTTCCTAACTTATCTTGGCAGATGGACTAAGTTAAGGTTACAGGCTCGTGGACTAATGTTTTTTCTACTAATATTTGTGGAGAAGATACATGATTTTTCATTTATCCAAATTTCGGGTGACTTTTACTCCTTTCATTCTACTTCTGATAAGAATTACCTCACTGAGGTTTGTACTTTGGATATTTTCAACTCAAAGTCACGGGGAAAGAATGCAAGTCCCTCCAAGAAGGACTCTGGTTTTCTAAGGACAATAATTTATGTCTTCTGAGATAAACGGGGAAGCTTGGAGATCAGTGAAATAAACAGGTTAACTTTGAATTGCCTCTCCATGTGCATTTCTAGTTTTGTAAAGATTTTTAAGATAAGGAGAGTTGGTTTTAATTCCTCAAAGATTCGGGTTATAATCTGGATGTGAAAGGACTGACCTATCTATCCATCTATGTGGGAATGCTTCTCTTTTCCACATTTAGCTTAGAGAAGGACTTAGCCAGCTTCCATCTGTTTTTCCAGGATCCCATCTGTAGGCTGTGAATGGGGTTTAAAGCAAAGAGTTCGTAGCTCTGAAATTTACTAGAATTTGGGAGTTTTCTGTTTTGTCTTGTCCTTTTTTCCCCTTCTTTTTCTGGTTTGTTGTTGTTGTCGTTGTTTTTTTGTTTTTTGTTTTTTGTTTTGAGAGAGAGAGAGTGTACACAAGGGGATGAAGCAGAGGGAGAGGAAGGGAGAGAATCTTAAGCAGCCTCCATGCCCGATGTGGGGCTCCATCCCAGGACCCAGGGATCATGACTTGAGCTGAAAACAGACGCTCAACCAACTGAGCCACCCACGTGCCCCTCTTGTTTTGTTTCTTAGTTTTAGTTTTCCCTTGACTTTTTAAGGGAATAATGAAGCAGTTTATCAGGAAATCCCTGAGTCTTGTCAACTCTGAGAGGAGCTCATAAGGGGACCCCTCCTTTGAAGGTAGATATGGGTTTGCCTGTAAGATCATTGACTTGGGTGACTTTGTTCACGGTCAAGTAAAGTTACTTCAGAGAGAGGATATTGAGGAATGAGCACTCAGATAAAGGAGGCTGGTGGAGCAGCAGAAATTACATCAGTACTGTAGCCTTTTTCTTTAGGTACCTCTTTTTAAAAAATTTTTCAGTAGTCTTTTACAATAAATATTTCAGTGGAGCTCTTTTGCCATTTGGAACCATTTGGAGGCTTCTGTATACCAGTTAAAATTGTGTATCCCATTCCCCCTTTTTTTTTTTTCCTTAAGATTTATTTATTTATTTATTTTATTTGGAAGAGAGAGAGATAGATAGAGATAGATATCGTAAGGAGGCAGAGAGGCAGCCAGAGAGAGACCAGGAAGCAAGCTCTCAGCAGAGAGCCCAGCGTGAGGCTCTATCCCAGGACCTTGAGATCATGACCTGAGCCAAAGGTAGAGGCTTAACCCACCGTGCCACCCAGGTGCTTCTGTGAATCCTTGCTTTTAAGGGCACTTCTTAAATGAACTGATCTAATCGGAACATTACTCAAAATGGCCACTGTAATTCTAGCTTGTCGTTAGTAAGATTTTGCCATTTTTATAGGTATTTAAAGTTTTTGGGACCACAGGTCTTAGACATAAAATAAGCAAGTATGCCAGATGGTGGCATACTTCACTCTTTAGAAATTAAGGATCCTAGGGACGCCTGGGTGGCTCCGTTGGTTAAGCGGCTGCCTACGGCTCAGGTCATGATCCCAGAGTCCTGGGATCGAGTCCTACATCGGGCTCCTTGCTCGGCAGAGAGCCTGCTTCTCCCTCTGCCTCTGCCTGTGCTCTCTCTCTCTCTCTCTCTCTGACAAATAAATAATAAAATCTTTAATAAAAAAAAAAGCTCCATTTAGAAATTAAGGATCCTATGTTTATCTTTATTGTTATTTATTATTAATTTTTAGCTTAGCCTTTGAGTTGCTCAGAGCCAGATTAATACCTAAGAGGGATGTGCTGTGGGCTTGGGGTTGTGTGGTGTTTCACGGTGTACCTCATTGCACAGAATTTTTCTTGAGGTTGACAGGTGACCTAGTGTCAACCCTTCTGGTTCTGTGACCAGCTAGTCCTAACAGGTGTCTTTGGTCTAAGTGGTGAGCAGTCCAACAGCTCTTAAATGCTTGACTCCTGCTTACCAATTTTTGTGGCTTTTTCGGCCTCCTCGATTCCCATGAGCAGTTAACCTTTCTATCATGTGCACATTTACAGAAACCACTAGTGGTATCTGAGGAACTGAAACTGTGGACATGAGCTGTAACCAAAGAACTGGGGGCTGGGGAAACTGTTGAACCAGCAGACCTCAGAGAGTGGGGCCTATAGACTGATTCCAAACAAATGGGAACTGCAGCTACTGACAGGCATGGAATCTGGGGAAGGATTCCCAACAGAGAACGGCGGACTCAAATGCCAGTACTTGCTGGAGTAGGCAACAGATCTGTTTGCCTGACTCCGGAGACTCAGGTCACACAGGTCAGGTGCTGGTCATACTGCCCACAGCCTAGTCCTTGTGGCTGGTGGGTGACTTGAGGCAAGTTGTTTGACCTCTCCAGGCCTCACACCCCTCATCCGGAAGATGGAGACATCAGTAGCTCTTTCATAGGGCTGTTGGGGCCTGGTGCACACTCGGGTGTGTAATTTGTATCACCTGGGAGCACAAGTGACACAATTGTCATAAATCGCAGCTAAATTAGAGAGGAATTTGGCAGTGGCATAGCAAACGCTATCTAAAAGGCTATAAAATTTTCCTCCTGGAAGTTAAGGAACTATGTCAACAGGAGCCCATGTTAATTTTCGGCTGTCTATGGCCTCATTTCTTACAATAGGAAGAAAGAGGAAATGGGAAGAAGTTGGAAATGAAGTTACATGGAAAGAGCAGAAACAACTGTGGAGACTATTTAACCATATATTCCTAACGCTGATTCTGTGTGGGTTGGCTGTGGCCCGGACGTTACCTTTATTCTGTTTTGAACAGTTACTTCGTTTCAGATTCTGACCGATCACATTACCTATATTGTTAGCCGTAGCCTTCCCAACAGTCCCGTGAAGTACACAGTTCCTACAACTTGTGATACTGTGGCTTATATGAAGAAATAGGTGTTTGGTCTTCATCCCCATTTCTTGTGAAGGACTATTAAACCCCTTGGAATTTCCTCAGTGAGGAGAGCAGGCCCAGGTGTCTTTGTTATGTTAACGAGGTAACCTTTGGGCCGCACCTAAGGATGGGGCTGGTTGTCGGGAGAACCAACCCTGCGAAGAGAGGGCTGGAGCTCAGCCCCACAGCCGGCTTCTGGGGAGCGGGAGAGGGGCTGGAGGTTGAATCAGGCACTAATGACCAATGATTTAGTCAATTGGCTGTGTAATGAAGCCTCCATAAACATTCAGAGGATGGGGTTCAGAGAACGTCTGGATTGGAGAACAATTGGAGATTTGGGGAGAGTGGTGGCCTAGGAGAGGACATGGCAGCTCTGTGCTCTTTCCCCTCATCTTGCCTTATATATCTCTTCCATCTGGCTGTTCCTAAGTTATGTAATTTTATAGTATACCAGTAACGTACTAGTAAAATGTTTCCCTGAGTTCCGTGAACCACTCTAGCAAATTAATCAAAACTGAGGAGGGGGCCGTGGGAGCCTCCAGTCTCTCATGGGTGGTCAGAGGCATGGGTGGTAACCTGCACCACCCGTGTCCGAAGGTGGTGGCGGTCTTGTGGGACTGAGCCCCCGTCTGTGGCACCTGACACTGTCTCCAGGTAAAGAATGTCAAAATTGAGTTGAATTGTAGGACGCCCAGTTGGTGTCTGAGAATTGCTTGTGGTGCGGGAAGCTTCGCCCCACAATAGAAATTGAGTGCAGAACCTCTAGACTCTTAATTGATTGGTGAGGACGCTGAGACAGGGTGGGATTCAAATTCATGTTGGTGTAACTTGGGATTCCAGACACTTAACCCACCATGTTTTATCCCTGGTCCTAACCACTGCTCCTACTAGAAGAAGCTCTTCAGAAGGATAACAAAGAAAAGAAAAAGTGATGGGTATAACTTTAGTCTAGAAAGGGAAAAGATTTTCAATAGATCATTAAGAGTTATATATTGTTGGGGTGCCTGGGTGGTACAGTGGGTTTAGTGTCCGACTCTTGGTTTTGGCTCAGGTCTTGATTGCAGAGTCCTGGGTTTGAGCCCCACGTCTGGCTCCCTGTGCTTACAGTGGGGTCTGCTTGAGATTTTCTTTCCCTCTGCCCCTTCTGATCATGCTCTCTTTCTCTCTCTCAGATAAATTAAAAAAAAAAAAAAAGAAAAAGAAAATGATATATTGTGGGTTTTTTGGAGAGCTAAATAAGGGTAAGTTCAGGTAAACTTTAAAATGAGCGATTTAGAAAAATTTCCTGAATTAACCAGTTAACTGTTCTCATGGGTTTCCGGGGAGCTCTGAAGGAAGATTCCATATTGCAAAATAAAAGAGGCTAGATTAGGGGCACCTAGGTGGCTTAGTCAGTTAAGCATCTACCTTCAGCTCAGGTCATGATCCCAGGGTTCTGGAATCGAGCCCTGCGTCAGGTTCTCTGTTCAGTGGGAAATCTGCTTCTCCCTCTTAAAAAAAAAAAGAGGCTAGGGGGCACCTGGGTGGCTCAGTTGGTTGAATGTCTGTCTTTGGCTCAGGTCATGATCCCAGGGTTCTGGGATCGAGCCCCACATTGGACTCCATGGTCAGGGGGCATCTGCTTGTTCCTCTCCCTACCTCACCTGTGCTGTCTCTCACAAGTAAATAAATAAGATCTTTTAAAAAAAAGAGGCTAGATTATTACCTTTCTCATTGTGTTATTAAATAGTTTTTTGGCCTAGAAGCTAGAGGGCAAATTAATTTCTCTTTCATATAATAGTATAAATGGGTAGGTGGGTCTAAATGAAACATTTTGCTTTCACTTTCGCCAATAGTAGTTTTCTTTGTTTGCCTACCAAGTTGGCAGGTGAAATTTAGACTGTTCATGATGGTGGTCTTTAGGTCATCCTATGAGCATCTAGTAGATAGGTGAGCTCTAAGCATAGGGAATACAGAGCAGTGGGTTTTTCTTCCTTCAGACTGAGGCTCATCCTCTGTTCTTACTTCAAATCTGCCGTGGAAACCAGAAGGAGATTCAGAAGTCAAACCCAAGTGATATAAGGCAGAGCTTCGCAACTTTAAAGTTCGTGCACATCCCTGTAGAGCCCTGCTGACCGGGCATCCTGACGTCTCCTGAGCTGCACTCAGAGTGGAGTAACAAGGTCCAGGAAAGTCCGGGCTCTGGAACTACACAGACTGGGTGCACACAGTGATTTTGCGGAACTCTGGCCATGAGCAATGATCAACTCCTTGCAAGCCTTAATTTCTTCATCTGCAAAATGGAGAAAATACCGGCTCATGAGATTGGCATATTGTCAGATAGAAGATCTGTGAAACTAGTAAATTCAGTGCCCCTCACACTTTAGCACTCGATGAACTTGGTCCCACATGGTCCGTTTACACACAGGATGTGAATGGTGTTCACCCAATCCTTGTCTGTAGTAGCGGCATGTGTGCAAAAGTGTACGTGTGTGTGTGTGTGCACGTGCCCATGTGTGCACAGTCACTCAGTTGTGTGTCCACAAAGTAAGGGACGAGAGACCCCAGAGCCCCTGAGTGCAAGCCTTGGAGAAGCACGCCTGTGAAGCCACACTGTTCACACAGGTGCACTTTGTCTCTCATGTGTCTTTCGGATGCTTTTCCATTTTTTTTCTAAACTTTTTTTTCCTAATTCGTACTAGACTTAGATAAAAGAAAGCATGTAGAGCTGAAGATGGATGAGGCTTTGCTGCTCATCCACAATGAACTGCGCAGAACAAACCTGACTGCCTTCTGGAATTCCGAACGCTGTTATCACGTGGGTATTATGTTCATGCTCCCAGTGTTGTTTGCTTCGGGGCTGTTTGAAATGACCCCCAGTGCTCTCCTACCTGAAGCCCGTCACGTGTTCACTTCAGTTTTATAGGTAATGACACGAACAGGCTGTAGAAAGAACCAGGAGACAGATAATCAGGGGGAATGCCTAGCAGTGAACAACGTCAGCCTCTTGCCTTTTCCCCTTCCCATCTTTTAAAAACTCAGTTCTTGGTGATGAGTGAAAGTGACAGACAGACCACGTTTTATTTTACTCCTCTGCCTGATGCATAACTCCGTTGCTGGACCAGAGAAGGAAGAAGTGAGAACCTTGGTATTCTCCAAGGGCAGAGGTAGGGACGCCCACCGGGAGGCTTAGGTTGAAGTATGACACTTATTCCAGGGATCTGCCCTCCGGATGATAAAGGATTTATTTGTTTTTATTAAGTGTTTAATTTTAATTCCAGTACAATTAACATGCAGTGTTACTACTGGTTTCAGGTTTACAATGTGGTGGCTCAACAGCTCTGTCCATTACTCAGTGCCCTGTCCCCCCACCCATCTGCCCTCTGGTAACCATCGGTTTGTTCTCTATAGTTAAGAGTCCGTTTCCTGGTTTGTTTGTTTGTTTGTTTGTTTTTAATTTTATTTATTTATTTGACAGAGAGAGATCACAGTAGACAGAGAGGCAGGCAGAGAGAGAGGGAAGCAGGCTCCCTGCTGAGCAGAGAGCCCGATGTGGGACTCGATCCCAGGACCTCGAGATCATGACCTGAGCTGAAGGCAGAGGCTTAACCCACTGAGCCACCCAGGCGCCCCCGTTTCCTGGTTTTTGCTGCTCTCTGCTTTTTTGCTTTTTCCCTCCTTTGCTTGGTTGTTGATAAAGGATATATGGAAAGACACTTATGAGCCTGTAAAGGTTGAACAACCAGAAAATGATATCGAGACATAACCTTTTAAAAATTGTGAACATTAATGATAATTTACAAATTTTTAAAAAATATTTTATTTATTTGACACAAACAGAGAGAGTAGGCAGAGAGGCAGGCAGAGAGAGAAGGGGAAGCAGGCTCCCTGCTGAGCAGAGAGCCCAATGTGGGGCTCAATCCCAGGACCCTGGGATCATGACCTGAGCCGAAGGCAGAGGCTTTAACCCACTGAGCCACCCAGGTGCCCTAATAATTTACAAATCTTTAAGCAAATATAGAGACAGATGTTCAAACAAATGCAAATTATAATAATTTGTATTTTGTAAACCAAATAATAAATATCTGGGAACTGTGGACTTAGAGGTGAAGGAAATCAGTTATCTGGTTAAATTGAGAATTTCCTTTCCTCTTTATCTCTCATCTCTTAAAGTGAAACACTTAAGATACATACACATTGAAAAACACATAAACATATTGAAAAAATGTGTAGATTTCATAGCTTCAAGAAGCTAAAGGTACCTGAATGTGTCAGCAAGTGCTTTTCAAAAGAGAACCAAAATTGGAGGAAGGTTTGTATTGTAATGTTAACTATGAGTAATCACTATAACTGACTAAATAAAAGTAAGATGTAAATGAGAAAAAAAGAAAAGAAAAAGAAAATTGCTTTTTAGCATCCTAAACAGTATTCCTTGGGGGATCTGGAGGTGGCATAAAGAAGGGAGAAGCAGTGAGTGGGAGACAGAAATCTGGGCTTTCATTACAGTGAAGGTGATCTGTTAAATTTTTTTTTTTTTTTTTTTACAAATCACATCAGCGTTTTATTCTTTTTTTTTTCTTTTTTTTTAATTTTAAATTTTTAAATTTTTTATAAACATATAATGTATTTTTATCCCCAGGGGTACATGTCTGTGAAGGTGATCTGTTAATTTTGACTGTTAATTATTTTCAGACATAAATTAGAATAAACAAGGCCATTTCATTTTTTAAAGTAGACATGTATGTATGTAATATAAGTAGACATGTAAGTATGATAATATAATAGTTAATGTTACTGTATCTTTATCAGAAAAGAATATGCAGTATGGGAAATATATAAATGACAAAAGAAGACAAAGTAGAGGAAGGAATTCAGGGTGAGCAAGTCTAGGCTAATTGCAACAAATACAATTGGATTAACTTGCATAAAAATAAGATTTGTATTAAAATATTGGGAGTAATTTCAAATTCCTTTTGAAAAAAGGAAAGTTATACATAAATACATTGACTAATAACATATTAAAGACATATTGTACTTAATAACATATTGTACATAACATATTATGCTTAAAAAGAATACATTAAGAACAAAAGACATATGCATTATTACTTTCATGAGGTAGATGTGGGAATAAAGGAGGCCGGTCAGGCTTTAGTATTTGCATAAATGATAAATGTTATTATTAAAATAGAAGCACACCAAATGAAAAGGCTCGGAATTGAGATGGGCCCCTGCAACACATGGAAAGTAATAGTAGGGGACGCGTGGGTGGCTCAGTCGGTTAAGCATCCGACTCTTCAGGTCAGGATCTCAGGGTGGTGAGATCAAGCCCTACGTTGGGCTTTGCACTCAATGTGGAGTCTGCTTGAGATTCTCTCTGTCTCTTCCTCTGTCCCTCCTGCTCATGCTCTCTGTCTCTAAAATAAGTAGAGTGTCTGGGTACTCATTTGGTTAAGTGGCTGACTCTTGAATTTGGCTCAGGTCATGATCTCAGGATCCTGGGATTGAGCCCCATATCAGGCTCCCTGCTCAACTGGGGAGTTTGCTTGTGGATTCTCTCACTCCTCTCCCTCTGTCTCTCCCTGTGCTTGCTCTGTCTTGAAAATAAATAAATCAATCTTTAAAATAAATAAATCTTTAAAAAAAAAGTGATGGTAGAAACTACAGAACAAAACTGTGGTGAGAAATAAGCATTCACTATTATCAGACTCAGTGGGGTTTAGGGATTAAACTGGTGAATGGAACCAGACCAGAAAGTGGTAGAATGGAGTGGTTTAGAGCATGGATTCTGCCAGCCAGAGCGCCTGGTTTGAATCCTGCCTCTGGCACTTCCTGTCTGTAAAAATGAGAGAGAAATTAACATGAGTCAAGAGATGATTTTTGTTTTGTTTTGTTTTATTTTAATAAGGCTCCATGGCCAGTGTGGAGCCCATTGTGGGGCTTGAACTCACAACCCTGAGCTCAAGACGTGAGCTGAGATTAAGAGTCAGATACGTAACCAACTGAGCCACCCAGGGGCCCCAAGAGATTTCTTTTTTACGATTGTATTTATTTATTTATTTATTTATTTATTTATTTATTTATCAGAGAGAGAGAGAGAGAGAGAGAGAGCTGGGGGCAGAGGAAGAGGGAGAAGTAGGCTCCCAGGGAGCCTGATGCAGGACTCAATCCCAGGACTCTTAGGGTTAAGCAGATGCTTAACAACCCAGGTGTCCCCCCTCACCTTTTTTTTTTTTGAGAGAGGGAGAAAGTGTGAGTGGAGTAGGGGACACAGAGCCCAGTGTGGGAGCTCAGTCTCACAACCCTGAGATCATGACCTGAGCCCAAATCAAAAGTCAGATGCTTAACTGACTGAGCAACTCAGGCACCCCAAGAGATGGTTTTTTAAAAATAAAAGTTGTACAATTGACAAATTATTGATAAATAGAAATTAATAAAATTAGAAATTAGGATATGTATAGCCGCTATAATTAATTATGGTCAAATGAATAGTTTATAAGCTAATATATTCAAAATTCAAGAATTGATTTCCTTCAAAAATTATGATATGAAGATTGATTCAAGAAATTGAGAACATAAGTAGATCAGTCACTGATTAAGAAATCTGGAAAGTTATAATGAATTTCTCCACCTAGAAATGCAGAATTTTTTCTACATTTTCAAATAATAAAGAATTAATCAGTTTATGTAAACTAACCTAAATATAAGCTCCTTCCCCCTATAATGATGGCTCAATATCTGATTTATTCTGCAGTATAGATAGGATGTTAAAGTCTGGCAAAGACAGGAAAAGAAATGCAGGTCAGACTTTTTAATCAGTGTGGGTACAACAGTCTTAAATAAAATTCTGTCAAGTAGAATAAGTTAGCATATTGAAAAATGTATTTATGATGACATATATATAGATATATATTTTTAAAAGATTTTAGTTGTTTATTTGACAGAGATCACAAGTAGGCAGAGAGGCAGGCAGAGAGAGAGAGAGGGAAGCAGGCTCCCTGCTGAGCAGAGAGCCCGATGCGGGACTTGATCCCAGGACCCTGAGATCATGACCTGAGCTGAAGGCAGAGGCTTAACCCACTGAGCCACCCAGGCACCCCTGATGACTTATATTTTTATCCCTAAGGATAAAGTTCATGAACAGAGTTACAAAGTTCATACATAAAGACAATAAGGAAATTTTAGGGCAAAAATATAGGTTAAATGGAGAGATAGCCAAAATGATATGAAGACTAAACATAGAAAAAATCGTGGTAATTCATACCTTTAACACAGTTGCCATTAACATAGCAATGGCTACTTTATAGAGTCTATGTAAGTCATTCTCACATCTATAGGAAAAAGTAAATGAGCAAAAGGATCAAAAGATGGCCCAAAAGAACAGGCAGCGTGGAACTTGCTATACCAGATAAGATGGATTATCAAGTCACAGCCACTTGTGTAGCCCAAAAAGAGAAAGGAAGACCAGTGGACCTACATAGTGTAAGAAGTGGAATCTAATTTACTCTGAGAATTTAACATAACATGTTAAAACTGAAACCATGGGGAAGGTATCTAGAATTATTATATACCATCTATCAAATACTGCAAGTGGATTCAAGTTAAAATAATCTTCATAAATGTAAAAAATAACTAAAAGAGACAAAATACATTTTTAAACTAATAAAAGAAGAAACAGCAAGCTAGATTAGTATGAGTGTATAAAATATTAAAACATAATTAAAAATAAGAGGGTATAACAAGATGAAAAGGAAAGCAGTAGAATGGGGAGATATTTGAGACAGTTAAAAGTTTAATGTTGCAGTATGAGGACATATTTCTAAGATTATGTTCAAGGGGATTTGTGTCTAAAAATGGTTCATACCATAAGAAATATAAAATAACAAGAATATTGAATTACTTAATTTACTGATAATTTAAAATGTAATCTTAAATGCTGTGATATCATAAGTATTTAGTACATGAGCAAAAAAGATGATCTTTAAATCCCCTTAAGGCTAATGAGAAACAAATATACTGTAATTTTTCTTATTTGAGTACTGTTTGGCCACATAAAACAAGAACCATTAAAATGATTTTTTTACAAGATTTTATTTATTTATTTGAGAGAGAGAGAACATGAGAAGGGTGAAGGTCAGAGAGAGAAGCAGACTCCCCATGGAGCTGGGAGCCTGATGTGCGACTTGATCCCAGGACTTTGGGATCATGACCTGGGCTGAAGGCAGCTACTCTGTCTGAGCCACCCAGGCACCCTAAAATGATTTTTTTTTAAAGATATATTTATTTATTTGGAGGGGAGAGGCTGAGGGAGAGGGAGAGAGAAACCCAATGGGCCCAATCCCTGAGATCTATCCTGAGATCATGACCTGAGCTGAAAACAAGAGGCAGACACTTAACTGACCACACTATCCAGGTGCCCCAAAACAATTATTTTTAATTCAGTAACCTCATTTTTGGAAATTTATTTCAGGGCAAGAATTTAAAAGAATAAGAACATCATTGGGGTGCCTGGGTGGCTCAGTCATTAAGTGTCTGCCTTCGGCTCAGGTCATGATCCCAGGGTTGTGGGATCGAGCCTTGCGTCTGGCTCCCTGCTCGGCGGGAAACCTGCTTCTTCCTCTCCCGCTCCCCCTGCTTGTGTTCCTGCTCTTGCTGCCTCTCTCTCCATCAAATAAATGAAACCTTAAAACAAACAAAAAACATGTGTAGATCCTTGAAAACAAGCTAATTTATATAAATTATATTTAATATAAATTATAATTATGTATGGTATATCTTTAAAAACATAATTTATATAAATGTTACACAAAAAGATAAAACAAAAGCTTTGAAAGCAGCCTAAACACTCACAATTCTAGCATTTAATGGATGATAATGCAACCATTAAAATTTGAATATGCAAATTAGGCAGAATCATGGGAATTTACTTGCATGTAATATATAAAACAG
>PISX010018679.1:0-39975 GCA_004024625.1 Mellivora capensis | reverse complement strand
CAGTGATGGCAGAGCATTAAACCCCAGGTGCAGGGCTCTTATGGGCAAGGGGCACTGTATGGCTGCAGTGATTGCCTACCCATGAAGCTGACCTTGCTGCAGCCCATCAAACTTCCCTGGCTAGTTTAATGCTCCTTCTCTCCCAAGAGCTGTAATGTCTGGCAGGGCAGGGAGGAATGGATGTTCATGGAAAGTATAATGCTCTCTGTAGGCTATGAATAGGATAGGCTGCAGAGCTTGGAACAGGAAAATTCTACCAGCCAGCATTCTTACCTGTTCTCCCATTGTAAGGTTCTGAGCAACTAATGACTCCTTAAAAGTCCTGCCTTGATTCTGGTTGGCAAAACCCACCTATCCAGGGAGGTTCTGCAGTGCAAAAAAGAAGCATGGACTTTGGAGCCAGGGAGACCCGGATTCAAATTTGACTCTGGTTCAACTGGGCATAGACCATTTGACCTCTTGGAGACTTAGCTTCCTCAAATGTTAAATGCAGATGCTAATAACTCCCTTAGAGTTTATATAATAAAGTGCTTGCCACAGAGTCCAGCAGTGTGTTATCTGTTTTGGGTGGTAGCAACCTCTATCAGCAGGGATTTTACATAAGCGCTTTCTGCATCTTTCCCACAGCTGATGCCTCCTGTCAAGAATCTAATCTGAGGGATTTTGAAGGGGTGGGGGTGGGAGGTTAGGGGAGCCTGGTGGTGGGTATTAGGGAGGGCACGTATTGCATGGAGCACTGTGTGTGGTGCAAAAACAATGAATACTGTTACACTGAAAAGAAATAAAAAAAAAAAATCTAATCTCATCCCAAAATGGCTCTCTGGGGCTTTTAGCAGCTACATCATCAGCCAGACCCAGCCATGCCCAGCACCCCTCTTGCCTGGGACTTCTGGAGTGCCCTGGTGCTTTCTGCTTTCCTGAAGAGCTCTAGACAGACGGAAAACTCAAGTTTTTGTTGTTGTTGCTGTTGTTATTGTTGCTTATTTTGTTTTGTTTTGGTATCAGCCCTCTGGTTCTTGCTGAGCCCTGGAAGAACAGTGACTGTTGAGAAGGTCTCAGAGTGGCATTAAGAGAGAAAGAAGTGTCTGTCTCATGATGATGCCACACATCTGTTTTTGTAGTCAGGGTTGGTCTTTTCAATCTCCTGACCCCTGAGTTTCATAGCTGAGATGAACTTCTGATCTCCATCAGGCTCTTCTCCTAGAGGATGGATGCCAACTGGTGGCATGGTGGCAAGGGAGATGGTGCCCTTCTGACAGTGTCTGAACTCTGTATTTTAAGAGATTGGGGATTGGCAAAAGTACCAAATCTCTCTTTGCATAAAGCTCTAAAGAACTCAGGAATGCCTATGCAAGTAGGACTTCCAGAACAATCTCTGTATTCTGTTCTTTCCCAAAATAGATTTGCAAACTCAGTTTTAATGCCCCTGGATTATATTCCTGTGTGCCTATATACATATTATTTCCTCTGCCTATCTCATCTTCACAGCCAGATTTCAAACCCCTGGTGGACTTTTTGGATAGTCAGCCTTCAATGGATGCCCTTGCCTTGATAGGACTCAATGAGTCCTTGCTGATCCAGTTTACACCGGTCAAGGCTCTGAAGTGCTCCTAATCTAAGACGCAGGTTGTCATCTTACAGTCACATTCTTTGTGTTTTAAAGAGGACCTGCCATTATGGATTCACTATTGGGCATTTTGGACCTGGGCCTTTTATATCAGAGCATAACCACCATTAAAGTGCATAGAAATCATCTGAGGATCCTGTTAAAATGTAGATTCTGACCCAGTAATTCTAGGGCGGGCCTGGGATTCTGCTTTTTTAATGAGCTTCCTGGGTGATACCCATATTGTTAGTCCGAGGACTACAAGAATTTTGACAATGCTTATTTTCCAGAAGGAAAAATAGAAGCACTAAGAGGTGTGGAACACTAGGGAGAGGCCTTACTTGGAACTCTTAGGCTCTCATTGTACTTGCTGGGTCCTTTAGATGAGGATTCTGGCCCCTTTCTCTCCTCACTTATTAACTCAGACTCTGTTTTCTTTGGCTCTCCAGATCCTACTTGGAGATTCAAGGCCAAAAAAGTCGACATTTTCATGATAGTCCCACTGGAGCTCCACCAGAGTTCAGAGTGAGGTTAAATTTGCTCTGGCTATGTTGTTGACAATCACTTTGGGTGCCCAAACTCCCAGACTTAAAGATGGAAATATAATATTTCCCCAAGGAAGCACTTTTATTGAGCCCATGAATAAGAGAGCATGCAGTTTGTTGCGTCTAATTTCAACTCTACTCTCTCCATGTGGCATGCCTGGAAGGCAGCGGTGCTCATGGCTGGGTGATATCAGAAATGTGGCAGGAGTTAGAAAAAAATTGGAACCTGTATTAAAGCAGATAGCTATTTATAGCAACATAAATAGTAAATGGCTACACTGAGCCTGTGCTTCTTTTGCTATTATCTAGGATTTTTAAATTATGAGGTGATTTGTTTAAGAAGGAAACATAGTCAAGGAGTCTCTCTCAACTCCTTCAGCACCCCCACTAATATATATATATATATATATATATATATATATATATAACACTTATTTACAAAATGATAGTTGGCACAGGAAGATCAGGAAAGGACACATCTGCCTGGTTTTAAAGTTTCATTCTAATGTTCACTGCAGAGAAACAATATAGATAGTAATAATGCAGGGGATGTTACCTAACAAGGCCACAGGATTGAAGATATTTCCCTAGGATTGTTTTAATAAAAGTCTGGAACATTATTATTTTATTTGCTGGAGGAAATTTTCTCCCCTATCGGGAGCAACAATTATTGGCCCTGTATGTTTAATAGAATCTGTAGAGATTTTACCTCCAGAGAGCCCCAGGGAAGAGCACCTTTAAAAGAAAGTGCTTCTGAAGCAGTTTGCAAAGATGCAATGATGCAATACTAAATTTAAAAAAGAGTTACTCTGAATATCATATGTATATAAATTCAGATATAAGAAATGCTAATGCTTATTATTCTACCATTTAATTTATGGCTCTTAATCCCAATCCATAAGATAGTCCAAATGGAATAAGGAGGATATAACACAGGGATAGTGGGAAGTTATATTTATTCACTAATATTTAAAAATGTATTTTCTTTTTCCTTACCACACATAAAATGTAATGTCTGATACTTATAGTCCCGAACAATCAAAATTATCAGGCTTCTCTCTCTTCTTAGTTCATCTGCCAGCTGCATTTTACCAATATAACTACAGGAAAGAGGTTCCCTTTCTGCATGGAACAAATCTTTAAAAAAAAATAAATAAAGGGAGGACATACATTTTCACAACACCATAACAGGTCCTTGGGGGTTCATAAATCTTGCCTATTTCAGACCCTCTGTTTGAGTGGTGGTCTTTTTTCAACAATAATTTCTAATCAATGTATACTTTACTGGAACAGAAAAAAATTTACATTGACTGGACAACACAAAAAGAATTATATGGTGTTTGCTACCTGTGAATAAATAAATATGTTTTGGCATTCCTGGATATCTGATCCATTAAGTGAACCAAAATAACCATTTGTCCTGCTTTTTTTTATGGTTTAAATAATTCTAGAAACCTATTACAGCACTCAAGGGTGAGTACTTCTGTGGTTTAAGCTGCAGGAAATAGTGTAGCATAAAGTATGGCAAATGAGATGTCAGGAGATGGGAGTTCCTCCCCTGATCTACCACCTACAAGTGGTGTGACCCTAGGCAAGTCACTTTGCTTTTCTCAACTGCAGTTTTCTTATCAGCAAAGAAATAAATTTCATTCACTTATTCAACAAATACATATAGTTAACCTTTGAACAACACTGGTCTGAACTGTGCAGGTCTACTTACACATAGATTTTTTCATAGGAAAGTATTGTGAATGTATTTTCCTTATGATTTTCTTAAAATTTTCTCAAGCTCACTTTATTGTATGAATATATAATACACATAACATACAAAATATGTGTTATTCAACTATTTTATATATTGGTAAGTCTTCCAGTCAACAGTAGGGTATCAGTAATCAAGTTTTGGGGAGTCAAAAATTATGTGTATGTTGAGGTCCCAACCCCCACAATGTTCAAGGTTCAACTATATTGAGCTCCTGTTATACCAAGTACATTCATGTTTTAGGAACACTTTAGTGAATAGAAAAAGCATGGATCCTGAACCATATTGGTCTAAATTTTAGACTCTAGAACATAGATAATCCACAAGTTTTTTTCCCAGAACTGAGATTTAGTACTTCATTTATTTCCAGAGCTTTTTAGAAGGTGAGAACTTGAAGTGACAACAATTAAGGTAGGAGAGTTTGGGGGTTTTTAGTTGATTTTACTTTTTAGTAGCTTTTCTCTTGCTTTTACAATTGACAGTATGGGACTGTCTGTACACAGTATGAAAAACCAAAAAGCAGTGGAAGGTTTTTATTTTTTGTATCTCTGATGACTCATTTTTACCCAATTCTTTTCTACATCCTAAGCCTTCAATGCAGATCTCATGAGACCTTTGAGACATTGCTATTCTTAAGCCTCACCTCTTCTGAATAGGACAGTAAATAAGGATTGCTATTTTCCACTTGTAAACGAGGGGATAACTATTTCAAGGTGAGACAAAGGAGACTGAGGAAAAAGTTTCCAATATCACTCGAAGGCATCTTTCATTAAGACCAGCTTATCTCTTCACTATACCACTCGGCATATGAAAATAAACTTGGTTTTGTATTCTTGAAAAACTAAATAGCAAATGGAAATAATTCTGGCACCAACAAGCTCTGGGAAGTAAGAGATCCCATTTGGTTCAGTCCAGTAGTTATCTTTGGCGTATTTATTTGTATGCCAGGCACTCAGATGCAACAAAGAAACTGACCGAAGTCCCTCCCCTGATGAATGTTCTGACTGGTGGTGGGAAGATGTGGAGGCAGAATATAATCTGACATTGAAAGTGGGAAAACGTGAAGGGCGCCGTGCTAAAGGGAAAATCAAAGCAACTCATCCTGAGAGAGTCGGGGAATGTCTGACAGTTAAATTTACTTTTGAACTGGATGCCTGTGCCATGTCCCCAATGTCTAATGGGATACGTTATACTTCATGGAACCTGGACTTGGCTGGCCACCCTGAGGCAAAATCCCAGGGAGAAGCAGAGATCAGCGTGAGTCCAAAGGTCCTTTGCCCATTACCACCATCTCACAAAAAACTCCTTTGAACTCTATACCCAGACACCATCTCAGGAGGTCCGGGAAGGGAAGCAGAAATCTGAAAAAGCCAAATTTACCCCAAAGAGACTAAGGAAAATAAAAGATACCATTAAAACCAGAAGAGAGCTGAAAGATATTAATTGTCGAGTTGAAGTACTCCAGCACCTCTGCTACCAGGGAGGGGAGTTTTTGAGGAAGAAAGAATCAGTTATAGAAAATAAAGAAACCAAATGTTCTCTATACACCTGAATTGCATTTGTTACATTTTAAAACCTGTCATATCTCCTGCCACATACTAAGAGCACCTAAAATTGCATAGGCCCAAAAGAGAAATCATGGCGATTTCTCATCCACAAACTACTATTACGTTATTTTCCATAGCAGGGGCATCCCCCCATCCATTCAGATCTAAAATCCTAAAACCTATGACTCACTTTGCCTTTCATAGGAAACTCACCCCATAATGATACTGAGTTTATTTACTAAATATATTCTGAATTTTTCCATTTTATCTGTCTCTAGAATCACTATATACTCTTTGGTATTTATTTCTCTATCTTTTCCATATTCCAGACAGAGATAACACTAAAAATGCAAATGCTATCTGATCACCAAACATCACCATGTATCCCCTTCCTA
The DNA here is from genome assembly GCA_004024625.1 of Mellivora capensis. NCBI lineage: Eukaryota > Metazoa > Chordata > Mammalia > Carnivora > Mustelidae > Mellivora > Mellivora capensis. Next base: position 34,120 of record PISX010018679.1, on the reverse strand, counting down.
TCTGTCTTAGAATAGAGATTAAATCCATAATGCCTCCCTTTCCCCTACTGCTTCCTACTAGTCTCCCCTGCTCTGTGCATTCACATTCCCCTGTCTTCTGGGGTCGACATCCCTCACACTACATTTTGTGTCTCACACAATGTGTCTCAAAATGGAACCCCTTCCCACACTATAGTATCCCTGGTCCCGCAGTTAATTGCTATCCTTCCCTGAGATCCCAGCTCCCTCAGAGAAGGCTCTGGATCCTCAGCCCAGGTGAGATCTTCTGCTATATGCACTCATACGAAGAGTACTGTGAACCCTCCTTTCACACATCTCTGTAATAGGTAAAGTGACATCTAACTTTGCATCCCAGACCCAAGGCTGACATTCAAGAACTAGAGAATTAACGAAGGATGTATTCTCTTTTTAACGGATGGACTTTTCCTGAGGTTGTCTCTTTCACTTTTCTAGTATAAAACTGATTTTGGAAAATCTTAGCCAACTTCTTTTTTTCCCCCTCTCCAAACTACTGCTTAAGGTAAATAGAGACCACAGTAGGAAACAGGAAAATAATAAATATAATATTGTCTATTTCCATAAATTCTAGAGGATAGCTTTTAAAAATGTGTTTTTCCCTCAATTAATAACTTGACAATAAAAGATACAAGCTTGAAAGGAATTTGTGTCTGTCTACAAAATTGTCAAGGAGGCTGACTGAGGCTTAAAGTACAGCACAAGAATTTCAAATCTAACTCCCCCACACTGAGGGAACTTTCCCTCCTCCTTGCAGCCCTATTTTAATTGCTTCCTTCTAAAGTTTCAGTAATTTTCTCTTGCATTATCTAGCTCTTGCACCAAATGCTGAAATGAGTACAATACTTGCTCTAACCTTGGTAAGTAATGTTCAGGCAATTGTTTCCAGTTCTAAATATTAAGCTTTAGTTTGGCACAGAACGGCATGGTTGGGTAATTCCAGTACTGCCAATAATGAGAGTTAGCTGGGAACTTCCATTCATGTTTTGACCAGATCCTGATTTATATTTGTATAAGTGAGTTATACCAACAATTTTTTATTTTAAGTTGGTATAGTCTTGCAGTCACTCTGAAAGCTTGAGTCCAGTCTCACCCACAAAGGACCTGATTTCAAGCGAAGACAAGCAATAACTGCATCATTCCAACCACACATACCTCATTTATTATATTTCTATATGAAAATGTGTTCTATGCTCTAGCAATGGATGGATACCAAGATGGGGGAGTCTGGTGTTCCTCATCGAGGTTAGCTGTTTTGGCCATAAAAATGACAAGAGATAAGCAAGGAAACTATTCCTGGCTTTAGTCTTTGCAGCTACTTTAAATTTTTGCAACTCTCCCCCTCCAATGAGCAGCTGTCACTATAGAGAACATTTCCTGAGTGCTTGGGGTTAAGACCATATAGACAGAAGCAGAGGCAGAAGTCCCAGGACAAACTTGCCCTAAACTTGCTCCAAGGTTCCTGATTGAATGTTTACATGTAGGAATGTATATGTCCTGAATTCAGAGACAGTCAAGCCCATGTACTAGCCACAGGTTTCTCTCAAAAGGTGGATTCCCTTAAAATTAATTCCATCACTCCCAGTGCCAAGTGATGTGGGATATTCAGAGAACATTAGTGGTAGCAGCTTATAATGACCGTTGACATTCATTCCCTCATAAATGAGCTCATCTTCCCTCAGTTGCTTCTGACAGTAGAGTAGAAATATCAAAGTTTCTTGCTTTACCCACCAAAAGTTTTGTAATTATGACTAAGCTTAAGTCAGCTTGCTTTAACAAAGCCATGGCTGAAAGATGACATGCAAAGACTGAGAATCACTTACTTGGGCAGCTTCATAGAAGGAAGACTTCAAAGTTATGCTAATTAGAGGTATTATAGCCTCAAGATAAAAGCCTTCTAATGAGCTAATTTTATAGACATAGAGCACTTCAATGTTGAATCAGTCCGCACTCAGGCTGCATACTTGGGGCTGTGTGTATTTGTCTCTACATCAGCACCTCTTTTACACCTCTTTTATACTAAAGAATTTGTCCTGACTACCAATCAAGATACTTTACCAGGAAAAAGTACATAATGAAAAAAAAAATGCAAGAGAAAGGACTTATGAATCTTGACATGGTATTCCCTTTTAGGAAACAGGAAAAGTTAGAGGAAAATAGCCCAGAGAAAGAAACCCAATTGGTAAAAAAATCATTCACTCTTTCCCTCATTCAGGGATTTATTGATACACAATTATATAAAAGTTATCATAGTTAGCTGTGTGAGCTGCTTGCCCCCCAAGAAGCATGAAAGATTCAACTTATCAAGGTGAAAGTTGATATAGTGACAGGACACACCACAAAAGAACCTGTGGGAGGTAGGAGGTGGGAGTTGGAAGGGGTCAGGTCCGAGTAGGGAGATTGTTGAGGAGATGAAATCCACCTTCTCCTCCAGCCCCACCTCAGGAGCCTGAGGTAGAGCTCATCAAACAAGGGTGTGCAATGAAAAAAATGTCTCTGCAACCACAACCAAGAAATATTGGAAGACAGCTAGACGGGAAGCAAGAACTAGAGAAAAGTGGGGATAGACTGACACTGTTAAAGGAAACCTGTTTCCAGATGGTATCTAGAGAATTAAATATCGTAAGAAAGAAAAAAAAAAAAAACCTGTTCTCCAATATGCATCTCAGACCACATGTTGAATAGGATGAAAATAGAAACTTATATCCTTTTTGAACAGTGATTCTTTTAGGCTTGATCCAGGTCTATGGCACAGAATTGGGTGTGGGAGGATCCAGGGACCTAGAGTAGAATTTGGACAAAAGGTAATTCCTCTGCAATGTAGTTATAAGATCATTCTGGGTTTAATTTCAACTCTTTGACTTTTTGAGGAATTCTGATACTATAAATTTCTAAGGATGAAAAAATAGCCCTGTTGAAAAGGTAGCATATGGGGAAAGAATTTTGATTATGCTTTCTTCAAATATGAAAGTGCTTCTTCAGCTGCAACATTCTGGACTCTCGAAAATGTAGTTGATTCTTATAATGTCATGAAAAAGGAAACTGTAACAGATTGAAGGGAGACAAGTTTTAGCATTTTTTGGGGACTTAACAGATCAAGTATTTTAAAAAGGAGTTTGGACAAGTGCCAAAAATTAAAGAGAGAGGGAAACAAAGAGAAAAATTATTTTAAAGTGTATTTAGGATCCACGTGTCTATAAGCATGCTCTCACCTGCATTTTTTGGTTGTTTAGGGAGTTTATGACATCTTAGCTGGTTCTAATTGTTGCTCTGAGGTTGTAAAATCACTTTCAACTGTCCTCACCCTGGGGAGGAGTTGACATGAATAGGGAGGGATAGAGACTAGGAGCATAATCAGAAGTGTAGGTAACCTGCTTTGGGTTCAATCTATGTCTCAAGTTAATGTCCCCCTCAAAGAGAAAAGACTTACTGAAGACATAAAACCTTTTGCTGAAGGAAAAGTGCACATGAGATTAATTTGTTACTTAAACTCTCCCACCTCTGAGTCCATAAATAGAGTAAAGCATTTTGTGAGTTGAATGCAATAATTTGTTCTCCCACATCATATCTGCTCTTAAGGAGGACTAAATTTTGGTATGCAGACAGCCAGGAAAGAGACAAATCCAATACAGGATGATGATAATGATGATGGTGGTGGTGGTGATGGTGGTGGTGATAAGGGTAGTGCTGTATACTAGGTACCTTGGAACATAGGACAGAAATCCTCTACCTCACCTGGAAAAGGCAAGGAAACTGAACAAAGCAGGTATCATTTGAGATGCATTTAGAAAGAAGAGTAAGTATTTCTCAGTTGGCCAAGATGAAGAGAGGGTCATTCCAGCCAGAAGACACACTACAAGAACATACAGAGAAGCCTATGTAGTTTAGGGTATTTAGCTATGTAGTTAGGGTATAGAAATGGTTAGGTAGAGAAGGTTGGGGAAAGGCGATGACAGGAGATGTAGGTTAACATGTGGGGTAGGTAGAGCCCAGATTATTAAAATGATGTTATGGAGTTTAGGTTTTACCCTATAGATGATATAAAGATACAGAAAGTTCTTAAGAGGAAAATGACACGCCCACATTTTCACCTTTGGAATACATTTTAGCAATGAGTCTGTCAGAGCCAATAGTTCTCCCATCATATTGATCAATCAGGATAAGATTTCTCAGTAGACTTTGAGCTTACCTTCAGTATGTCAAATGTTCAGGCATTTCTCAGAAGTTTCTGAATCAAACTATATGACTTGCCCCTAGAAAATTTCTACCCTTGATCTCCTTAGGTAAGTAAATGTAAGTAGACACTGATCTCAAGAGGAACAAAAAATTAACTATTGGAGAAAACGTATTTATTTTTATATTCTTACCTACTGGTAAATAGGGACCATAAATACGATCATTCATTTTTTCTTCATTATTAGAGGAGTACTCTGGGTGTCAAACCTAGGTCTAGTTTAATTTAACTGACTGCAATAATTATCAAGAACAACACATTTTTATAAAAATCATCTTACTTGCCAAGTCCTTAGAATTTATTGCTGCATCAGGCTGCCATAACTAAGCAAGAAGAAGGAGGTTAAATTAAGATTGTCATCTTTTCTTAAATCAGTCTGTCAGATTAATGACATCCCCAGACCCAAGTAGTATTCACGAGACTATGGGAAGTACCATATCGCTGCCCGGGGTTCTCAACCTTAAGTTATGTCATGGGCTATAACTGCCCTGCTCATGACTTCTAAGAGTGAGAAGCAAAGTGATTTGAGGATTACAAAAGAAAAGCCTCTCTACTCATGAGAGGAGGAAATCAAGTGTGACAGTTAGATATAAGTATTCTTAGGAACAGGCTCACATGATTTGTGTAGAAGTTATGAAGAGCTGTTAGTAAAGTCTAGTGCTTTTCAATCTCTCTGGGTGAAGTGTAAAAACTTCCTCACCTCTAGGATGAGTGGACGTCTTCCTACATTATATCTGAGTTAATTTGGGAATTGCGTGTCTTCTTGCAGAGAGATACAAGATTGCCTTTGTCTTTACAGTTTCAATGGTTCTTGAGCTTTGGAGTTGGATCTGAAAGTGGAAAAGGGAAAATATCATCAGTCTAGGGATCAGAAAGCCAATTTCCATGCTGGTCATGCCATGTACAAGTGGTCTTGTGGGGCCATTGGATCTCAATTGGGGATTCTGATTTTTAAAACTGGGACATTACTCACCATTCCTGTTAGATTCCTTCTACTAGAGGATGCTATGTGGGTCTAGAGACAATGTACAAGCATCAACCTAATATTTTAATAGAGCTATATAAATATAAGCATCAGTATGAGTAATGGCCAAAGAGGCCTGTTAAGATGGCATTTGCTTAGAAGAGGACATGAGGTCATAGAGTTGATATTAATGATCTTTGAGGGCCCGGATGAATGGTACAAGTGATGAGAAATTGGATGGTCTGAATTTTTCTCTTAAGAACTGAGATTTTGGCAGGAGAGTTTCAGGCCTTCCAACCTAATGAAACTACAACTTTGATGTGGTAATAGAAGCTAATTTTACAGATTGGCCTTGAATTTTAACAATTTGCAAAAGAAACTGTTAAAGACACTGCAGCTAAGAGGCTATTGTCTGAAGTCAGGCATCAAACTGAACACTGCTCCCTTCTTCCTGGTAAGGAGCATTGGGTTGGTCCAGGTGACAGCAATCTTGTTCCCTGATGTTTACAGCCAGAACATCAGCACGATGACATAAGACTGACTGGGAAAGTACCCATACATAGTTTGGGGAAAGAAACCACACAATTTGAGACCCATTAAATTTACCATATACAAATCAGAACATGATATCTCCTTCCCAACATAGGCTCCCTCTCCTGAGTTTTCTTTTAAGTACATAAATGTGTAATTATTGCTGACCTTTTTTCCCTTCTTTTTTTGCTCCATTGTCCAAATGGTTGTGAAGATCTAGATTAGTATTGTTGTAGGCCCTTTTTGTATCCTCCTCCTTGAAAGGGAGAGGGTCCAAAGGCCCCCAAGGACTCACAACACTCTTTATGGTGATCTAGACTTGAGCTCCAGACCCAGATAGCATCTGGAAGTCTAGCTCCTGCTGCACTGTGAAGAATTCAAAGGCCAATGAACTAAACTTGAAGACTACTCCCAATTTTTTGTTTCCATCAAGAGACCCGTCTTGCCATCCTGGCAATAACTGCTTGCAATGATCTTTTCAGCACCCTCCCTCCTCTTCTAACCATCAAGAATATGCTCTTCTGTTTATGCCAACTCCCCACTTGCCCCTTGATTCAAAGAGCTCAGACTCTCTTCCAACAGAATAAAACCTTCATTCTTGCCTTTTGAGATTCCCCAAGAGCTACAGCAGTTTTAACCACAGAAGTGGTTTTGTCCATAACTTCAGCTTTTCACTCCTGCTTCAAGGGTCTGAGAAAAGGTCAAGTGGATTGTTCTCTACTCTTATTTTATAGTGCTTAGTCTCAATCTGGTTTCCTGGCCACCTCATTTCCTTCCCTGGGCTCATTACCAAATACTAGGTCTGGTTTTCATGGCATAAGTTTGGGGTGGGGTAGGGATGGTAATATTACAAATGACCCAACAATGTAACTGTTAAAAATGCTTTCCCAGAATTTGAAAGGTTACAAATCAAGACATGTGGTTATTAACTGTACAAACAACTAATACCAAATCTAAATTGCTGGATCCAAATTCTATCACTGTAATCACCATAATCTGTCCTTCTCAGGTTGCTTCTGTCCTTTGGAAGTACTTGGGAGAGTCTATGATCATCCCCTGAATAGTTGCCCACACTGCTCCCTTGGACAATAATGTCCAAGGCCCTGTCCTGTGGCTCCCTAAACCTGTGCTACTAGTGTTACACCCACTGTGTGCCCACGGCACTTCCACTCCAGTTCTTCCTTTCCTGTTCCTGCTACTGCACTAGCTTCCCCCATGTGGGAGCACATTCTCCAAAGAAAGATTTGTGGACTAAAGTCCGCACAAAGGATGTGAGCGCATGTACTGCTCTGAATCAGATTTTCTCCATTCTACATTTCCATCCTGGTCTCCTACCCATCTTCACCATGTCACCACCACCATCAGAGAGTAATTAAGGATGCATCAAACCATTCATAGTTCCACTCCTAAGAAGTACAACATCCAAGGACTAGAGCAGATATTCCCTACATACATCTGAATGCACCACAAACAGAGGGCACTCCCTGGGTACTGAAGTAGGGAATCACACAGACAACTGAGCATTTCTTCCTCCAACAGGCATTACCAATGCTCAAAGATGAGGGTCTCTTTCATCCCCTATTTGCTCTTGTTTTCAACCTAGCCTAGCGACTAAAGCTACATTCCCACCTCACCCCCTAATTAAACTATTTCTTTTCTTCCTAAAGATGCAAGGAAGATAAGAAATATGGCTCAAGTTCCTCATAAAAATTCTAATGTTAAGCTTCAAATATTTTCCCATTTTGACAAGTGTTGTAATCATTTTAAAGAAATACTTTGGGGGGTGCATGGGTGGCTCAGTAGGTTAAAGCCTCTGCCTTCAGCTCAGGTCAGGTCCTTATCCCAGGGTCTTGGGATCAAGCCCCACATCCGGCTCTCTGCTCCGCAGGGAGCCTGCTTCCTTCTCTCTCTCTGCCTGCCTCTCTGCCTCCTTGTGATCTCTGTCTGTCCAATAAATAAATAAAATCTTAAAAAAAAAAAAAAGAAATACTCTGGCAGGTCACTGAAATCTACAGTAGCCACTATGCCCCAGAATGCAATTCTGATTGCATTGTTAGCCTTCTTTTCTCCTAATTCCTGTTTAAAGCTCTGATGTTGCACAGACCAAGCTTCTTTAACATGTAGTGTAGATTAAAAGCAAGAAAAATTCATCAGCAAAGCATTAAACTTAAACTTAAATGCTAAAGAGCTGGAAATTCAACCTAATTAAAATGACTGAACACAGAGTCACAATTAAACAGTGAGAGAATTATGGAAAAGCAAATATTTACACACACATTGTACACTTATTAGGGTTTACAAAGTAATGCTTCTCATCTGCACAGCTTTCCTTTGTAATGATATTGTTATGAGGCAATAAATGTGGTTATAGTTAATAACAGATGTTAAATGGCATAATTCATCCACAAACCTTACTAATTACTGCAGAAGCATAAGACAAATGTACAGCATCATATGGGGGGTACTGCTTATCTGTTAGTTCATAAACTGAAAAAAGAAAGGTCACTTGTAGAAACAGAAATGCTTAGAGTAAAGCCTTAGCTATGTAAGCGGAAATTTAAACACTTTAAAATTATAACAGGCTTCCCCTTCTAGAGAGTTCATGCTTCATTCAGAGCCAACAAATTGGCCTAAATGAGTCTGAGTTAACTTGGCCACTCTAGTGGTAATCACTTTCTAAATTAGTTTAGGGAAAATGTTCCATATTTTAAACTGTATTACATTCTGTCTTTAGAATGATGCTAACCATCAATTATTTCATTTTCCTTTAACCCAAACTTCTGTCTTTAAAAGGGCATTGGGACAAGTAAGAAGGTAAAAAGTAAGAGTATTTTTATTAAAATAAAATAAAATAAAAAGTAGAGTAATTTTATTTCACATAGACCATAAAGAGCTGTGAAGTACAATGCTTAAAATAATTTTTCATAATAAATTTGGGAAGGCTGATGGAAAAAAATAAAATAAAGGCATCTTTTGTTTTCCTCACAAAAGCTCAAAACCCAGATAATCATTGTGAAAGTCCACGCCCTATCAAATAGTTGACTTTCATTTTAGTCTAATGTTATTTAGTTGTTTCCTCCACTTCCATGTTGTCTTAATAGTGGTGCCCTTTGAAATGTTTGCAGTTGATTTGCACCATATTTTCCAAAGCTTTACTTCTTGGATTTAATTTCTATTGGTCTTCAAAACCAAAGAGCTTGCTTTCCATCTTGGTTCAAATAAAACCAGGACACTGAAGTTAAAACAGCCAAAGTTTCCAAGGTTTTTTGATTGTACAAACACACATCTGTGCACACATGGACATACAACATACAAGGAGAGAGGGGATAGAGGGAGAGAGGGAGGAAGGGAGGGAGAGAGAAAGAGAGGTTAGGACAGAAACAAAGAGAGAGATATAAACAGTGTTTTTCATTTTTCTATGAACTAGAAACCATTATACCAAACCTCAATTTTCTTCACAATGTTAAATTGCCCCTTTTTATTATGGAAAGCCTGATAGCCAAGTGATTTTTTTTTTTTTTTAATGCCTTTGAGTAAAGCAACCTTGAGTCTCCTTTTTTTGATTCCCTAAAGAATAAGCTCCCCAATAAAACAGAAACTTGACAATAAAAATCAATGTATATCCATCACTATAATCATTTGAGTCAAAGGAGAATGTTTTTATTTCTTCTGTATTATCTTTTGAAACAATTTGGAAAGAGATCTGCTCAGGAAAAAGGCAAAGTCAGTTTATTCTAGAGATAGAGCCAATGGCTTGGACCAGTGCTTCTTAAACCTCAAAGTAACTATGTGTCACCTGGGAATCTTTTTAAAGGACAGACTCTGACTCAAGAGCTCTGCAGGAGGCCTGCCATCCTGCATACCTAAAAAGCCCCCCCCTCCCATGGCTGGCACCAGGAGCCAGGAGCAGGGAAGGCCCAGAGAGCACTGCCAGTCTCATCTAAATCTGGTACCCTCCACAATCCTGCTTGAATCATCAGTCATAGAATTTTGAAAAATGAAGCAAAGTGAAAGTTCATATTGAGCCTTAAATTAGAAAACTGCAAGGGTACTTAAGGGGAACCCTGATTTATTTCCCATCACATGGTATTCTATAGTATCACATAGAAACCATTCCAGATGGCTGAAAAAGTATGTTTGTAACAGTCTCCCTTGAAGACAGCCTGCAACATTGCTTGCTAAGTTAATTCAGTTTTTAATAACCTCCATCACATTTAGCAAAAACTCCCTTTGCTGTATCATCAGCTAATTCTTTATGTCCAGACCTCATTAAGGTAAAAAATTCCTCTAAATAATAACCCTTTTTGAACCCAAAAACTATTCATTAATATATAATCTCATAGTTTCTATTTTTTTACACTAAGCTATTTCATATGGTTTAGCCTTTTCTCAGGGGGGTATTTCTCAACACTTTAATCATTTGTTTTCATTTAATCTTCTTTGTTTTCATTCTTCAATCCCTACTTTCCAAGAATTTCTATATCATCTTTATAAATCAATGCCATCCCCTTAAATCACTAAAATATCAGTGTTGTTATTTATTTGCAAAGTAAGAGACCACAGTTAAGATACAAAATTATCATAATGTTGTACCTCTGATGCTTTTATGTGTTTTTGTTACCTCTAAAACAATCTAATAGTCCTAAATCAAAATAGTCCCTCAAATAGACATATATAAAAGCCATATGCACCAAGCTAAAATATACGGACTTTTAAAAGAAAATTTAACCATTTTATATTTAGCTTTTTAAAAACAGTGTTCTTGAAGTACAATTAATACACAATATACTGCACATATATAAATATACAATTTGATACTTTTTTTACCATCTTACCCTGGAGCCCTGGACCCCTATGAGGGGCCAAATCCCATGACCCTGACTGAGATGGTGACCTGAGCAGAAACCAAAAGTTGGATGATTAACCAATTGAGCCACCCAGGCACGCCTATAAGTTTTCTTACTATTATAATGGAGGTACAATACCTACATTATAGCTGTTCATACAGATTAAATCAGATAACATATATAATGTACCTTGCACACAGAGGGCATTCAGTGAATAATTACTTCAGTCTTCTCTAAGCAATGAAACTTACCAATTAGACTATCACTAGTACATTGAATAGCGTTTTTCACATTGCAAGTATTTAATAGATGTGCTGGATAGATGAATCAAAATATACAAATAATCAAGCTGAGTGTTTGGACAAAGAAAAGTCTCTGGATTTGGTTAAGTCCCACTTCCTTTATATTGACAAATTCCTATCAATTCCTCAGACTTAGCTTTTAAAGGTTTCATTCCCAGGGTTAAAACCGTAACAAAAACCAGATACCAGATTTAGGTGAGACTGTGTCTATCTAGGTCATGTGAATCATAACGGTATAAAAATATTAGAACAGCTTAGAATTTTTTAGAGAAAAGATAATGTAAATGAACCGTATTGTATTACAGATACATGTATTATGTTAATTTGTTAGCAGCCTTTATTTAGATAGGCAAGACTATGACCATTTTACCTATAGGGATTTTGCTCAAAATAATATTGCCATAGTTAGCTGACAATTAAGGAACAAGCCTCAAGAAGAAGGTGGTAACGAACAAGCTCAGACTTCTCAGTGCTCATATAGACTCCTATTCACTGAAAGAATACCTGTATCTTAGCAAAGTCACTGATTAGTGGGGTAAATTTGGATGTCCTGGATTACCAAAAACTTTAAATTCTCAATTGTAAGGTAAGAATGAAAATGAAAAGTTGTGTATGTGTTAAATAATACAATGTGTTACTATAGCCTTTATCGGTGTCCAAAAATTTTAGTTGTTTTTACACTCATTGTTTACTCAAAATATGCAAAGCCTCCTTCCTTCATAATGAAAAATTTAAAATTCTTGAACTCTAAATCTGCAAGATATGATATATCCAATTATACTCCTATCTAAAATAGAAGTGAATGAATAGATTTGTATTTGTGGCTTCAGATTGAGTGATGATTTATGGCATTTATTTTCATGTAAAAATGCTATTATTTCTAGGTTTTAATTTTTTTAAAAATGTATTTATTTGTCAGAGAGAGAGGGAGAGAGAGAGAGCGAGCCCAGGCAGACAGAGTGGCAGGCAGAGGCAGAGGGAGAAGCAGGCTCCCCGCCGAGCAAGGAGCCCAATGTGGGACTCAATAGGGGATCATGACCTGAGCCGAAGGCAGCCGCTTAACCAACTGAGCCACCCAGGCATCCCTCTAGGTTTTAATTATAAGCCTAGATGATTACATGATTGTCTACTAGCAATTCTAGTTAAAATTATATAAAAAATATTTCCTCCCAAAAGGAGCATAATTTTATTAATAATTAAGTAACATTAGCATTGATGATAAATGTATTATTAAAACTACTGAATTTGTAGTTTCAGGAAAAGCATGTAGATTTTAAAGCAAATTTGGAACGGTTTTTGTCATGAATTTGGCATTAGCAAAATTGTTGGCAAGTTCTTTTAATTAATATTTTAAAGTTGTACAGACACATGGTTTAAAGGCAAGTAGCTAATTCTATGCTAGGACAAACAATAAGCCTCCAGCCAAACCCCTTCCCCAAATTCGAACTCTCCAGAACCCTTTAAATCTCTTAGTTTATTCTTTCATTATTTATCTTCATATCTTTGAATAATTAGCATAACACGCTGCTCCAGCTTTTTTCCATTTTGGGGCTTGATTTACTGACATTACTTTTGTGGCAGCTTTATTTCTCCCCATACTCTTTACACATGTGTATACTTCCTCAGCCCCCTCAGCCCAATAGAGAAAAGTCATATAATTTTGGCTAGATCAATACCCAGCGCTTACATTATTATGACTACGTAAATGCTATGCACAGTTGAGCCATGTAGTTTAATATAATTACTTTTATATTTTTCACACTTAATTTTTGATAATTTTGTTGTTGACTTTTGTTTATTCTTCCTAAGATGATCATGATTTTTTTCATTCCTTAAGTTTCTAAACACTTACCACTAACAGATCTACTCTGCTCCAGTTGAAAAAATCTCAATATATTCAAATTCCTTAGGTATTTGGTCAATGCTATTGATTGAATAAATCTCTCAGAGCCTTTGACCTGTTGTAGTTGGCACTGGCTGCTCTCCAGACCTGCTGTATAGCTGTCATCCTGGGAGTTCATTTCTTCCTTTTTAGGAGGATTGTATTTGTCCATCTCTTATGTTAGATTGCTTGTCTTCTGGATTTAATGTGTTTATTGTTTTTGATTTACTTGTTTTGTAGGGCACTTAATTCCCTAACTTCAAATTTGGGGGAGGTAAGTTTTTGAGAACTTATCTGTCACTAAATGGACTTATTGTACTTCTACACTTGATAGCTTGGTTGATAGAGAACCATAAACCAGAAATCATTCGTCCTTAGAATTTTGAAAGTGTTGCTCTATTATCTTCTACCATCCGGTGTTGGGTTCAGAGGTCTGAAACCAGTCTGATTCTTTTTGTATGACATTGTTATTGTTATTGTTGTTATTCTCTCTGGAATTCATTTGACTCTTCTGTCCACCATGTTCTGAAATTATATAGTGATATGCCTTGGTATGGTGTTATTCTCATCTATTTTCAAGGCACCATTATATCTGGAAACTCATGACTTTCAGCTATAGGGAATGATCTTGAATCATTTTTTAATGATTTTCTACATTTCATTGTCTCTATTCTCTCTTTTGGAATTTCTGTTATTCAGCTATTAGAACTTGCAGATTGGTCCTCTTCTCTTTTTGCTTTGTCCTTGCGGGTTCACAGTTTTAAAGATATATATACATCTACATATACATACATACATATATACATATGTATATATATCTTATATACTTATATAAGATATATACATATATATATATCTTTTCTATTGATTTAATAGAAGGTTAGAAAGGAGTGAAAGTAAATGCACGTGTTCAATCTGCCAGTTTTAATTGGAAGTCTTTATAACTAATTGGTAACTATATATTGAAATGGGATATTTTAAAACCTCCTCTGTTGAAGTTTTATAGTCAAGAAGGATCCGTCTCTTTGTTTTTCCTTTTCTTATATTTTAATAAAATATCTTCTAGTGTTGTTCTCCTATGTGGGGAAAAAAGCATCAGTGGTAAAGACTGCCATACTGTAAAACAAAGTACATATTTTCCAAGCTTATTGAATTGCCCTGTAATAAATAGTTAACAAATACCCGTTGAAATTTTTGAGCTTTTTTAAAACCTAGACTTACTATTATAAAACTAGTCACAGGGAAACTCAACTGGCCCTTCCAGGTCACAGTGATGAGACTTAGTTGTATTTTGTTTTGTGTTTAGCTATGAAGAACAGCCCTGGTATGGAGTATCCCTTGCTTTGGAAGTAGTCAAAACTCCCTAGAGAATCAGCAATATTCCAACTTCTTAGAGAAGATCATGAGACAGATCCTTATTTAAGAAGAAAAATACTTTGACAAATGCTTCCACTTTGCCTACTTGGTCTCTCTGAATGGCTCCCCGGGCCCCTGCATTTCTGAGGGGTAAATATGAGGAGATCTGATTTTCTCTTGAAGTGTCACTGTTTATGACTTTCCAGTGGCATTAGGTCCTATAATAACTTGTTGAAAGGTCCACAGGTAAACATAAAACAAAACAAAACCAAAAAAAGCCTGGATTGACTTTCTGCTAGATTGCAACTCATGAAGGAACTTGAGCCAGATGATTTCCAGGTTCGCATTGCAGGTTTTTTTAGTTTTATTTAGCACTGCTTGTTTTCCTCTCAACCCATGCTCTACATATCTATCTTGTTTACCAACATCTCAAGTGTGGTTTCACAGGTCCGTCAAAATTTACAGTAAATTAGAAAGGTAATGTTTCCAAGAAGATTTAAAATTACTGGTATAAAATAGTGACCACAACCCAGATTGGACCCTCTGGAGAAGGCTGAGGTTTGCTTTTCCTGAAGTGGTCAATTTTAGATTGTGACTATGGCAGCTTCCTGTGAGTGAGTTAAGGAGGACTGTAACAAGCCCATATGTTTCAAGTTCTGTAATTTCATCCTCTTGGTATAGATCCATCACATTTTCTGAAAATGTATTTTTATGTCTTTCTTTCCCTAAGCAACAGAAAATACAAAACAACACAAAACATTGTAGTGGTGGTTTTGTTGGTGTTGTTGCTTACAATTAAACATTTGTTAAATTAAACCTGCAGGTTTGCGAAGGGAGTTTGAGAAAATGTTTTACATGACAACTTCAGAGGTTTAATTATCTGAGTGTTACAGATGTAAAGACCTCTCCCAAATCCTCTCCAGTTAAGGGAAAAAAAAAAAAAGAACACTAAACAATTCCTCTATTTTCAATATATAGCCAAAATACAGTGACACACTGCTTTCAATTAAAAAGGCAGCAAGCTGAGAGTGGGTGTCAGTTATTTGTTTATTTATAATGAAGGAGAGAGAAGAAAGTAAACAAGGTGAGGGTAAGGGCTGTAGTCCAAATTTGCCAGTTTCCCAGGTGAGTACTGTATTTGAATTAAAATATTGGTTTTTGCCAGCTCAAGTCAATAGAGACTCCTTTCCCCACAATTCCATACAGTATATAAAGAACAAACCTCAAAGCAATTCAGCGAGTACATATTTGGTAGTTGAAGCACTCTCTCTTGCAAGGCACATTAAAAGAAAAATAAAATCCTCACTACATTCAGACACAGCTCCTTCCCAGCTGAATCTAATATGACCACAACAAAGAGTACAGTAAGTAGTTACAGGTGAACCTCAAAAGGCTTAACTATTAGGTCAGCATGGAATTATTTAACTAATCTGCCTCAATGATTTGTAAAATTGAATCAACTCCTTAGTAAACTACAAGGGTAAGTACCAAATTAATGTGAAATGTCTCTTGAAATGTAGCTGTACTCCACCCCACTTAATTTGGAAGTTAACTCAATGAAAGAGGGATCTAATCTTTAATATTCTTTATAATCAAGCTTACTTATGCAGTTTTAAAATTTAACATGGGGAAAATAATGCACAACTTGAGTTTTTTTCCATACCCCCCTCCCATAAATACTTGGGCTCTCTAACAATTTTTAAGTGCAAAATTACATATAAGGCCATTTATTTTCTAAACACCCGATGTAAGGATTTGCACGAGGATTCAAAATATTAATCAAAATTTCCCCCTACTCATTCTAAAAAAGAAATTCCAAATTTAAATTGTGAGTAGAATTTTAGCTTAATAAAATGCATATGACCAGTTTTGTTGCCTAAATCCTAGGAGTATTTCCAGCTTTGGATTTACAGAATTATTACATTTACAAACACAAAATACAAACTTAGACTTGCTTTAATGTTGGAATGGCATGAAACAGTTTGGCTGACTGAGCAGACAGAAAGATTTTCCCCAAATGTTTCCAGACCACCAGTTTTCTCACATATGCCTACTGGGCAGGAGGCAAGAATAAGATACTGAAAGGGTGGCCCATAGACATGGTTTCCTATATTGCAGAACAAGCACACTGATGGAAGAAGGACTGATCCAAACAAGAAGCGGCTCTCAGCATCTTCTGGGGGTCTGTCTCTGCAAAAGCATGTGTATAACATACACTTGTTTTTGTTTTTGCTTTTCTCCCTCCAGTAGATACAGTCAGTTCAGACCAGCATCAGAAAACTCATTCAAAGCTTTTCAATCCATAAGAATGAGAAATAACCATGCACCAATTCTGCCCTCAAATCTTCCAGCAATGCTTTATGAGGCCAGTGATGTACAGCATTAACCTTCAAGGAACTCAAGGCAGAGCATATAAGAACGCTGAAAAGGTCAGACCTTCACACCATAATTACTACCGAAGATTCATTGGATACTTTCTGTGTTAAAATTTTCCAATTATTCATACTTATAAAAACATCTAACAGCATTAAAGAGGAAAATGACTTTCTCTTCCAGTTTTCAGATAATTGGGCAATGCTAGTTGTGCTTGTTAGCAAATAAGCAGGATATACTCACTTCATTCCTTTTTAACATAAATTTGAAGTACAATAGTGGCAAGGGTGGTTTTATTTGGTCTGAGCATTATAAAAGCCTTTACATTCCTTTAGGGCATAAAAATAGAAGTCTCAGACAAAAGCTTTGGAGACCACCTGGATTTTCTATTCAGATATATGTTCATTCCACAGTGCTGGCAGCCATATGGCTTGGAGTGGTTTTGTTTTAATGAACTTGTCTCATTCTCATTTAGAAGACCTCTCATTTTCCAGGACTTCCTGACACCAGTTTAAATTCTCTTCCTCTTCTTTGCCCAGTACTTAGGAAATGGGACTTGCTTCTGCAGAGTGTTGTAAAAGTATGCCCAGGTTTTCATATTAGATTGCATTTTCCACACACTCAGGATGCAGTGGGGATGCAATTCATATCACTAATATCCAAGGAAAGGCAGGAAGTAAATCTATTCGACTTCTTAGATTCTCGAGGACCATGATTATTTTAAAGTAGGAGAAACTTAGACCAGGGTAGTATAGTTACTGTGGACTGTGAGGCAATCTGGGCTTTTCCAGTGTGGGAAGGACAAAGAAGGGGGGAAATAAACCAACAACATGCATTTCTGTTATAATTTAAAGATCACCTAGACTTTACATGAAGATGGAGCCTGTTATTCCAGTGTGTCTGTATGTGTGTGAGTGTGTAGGAGTATGTATGTATATACAGTATATGTATGTATGTATACACAGTATTTGCTGATGAGGGAGCAGAAGGCAAGCAGAGGACAGAGCGTGAGCTGACAGCCCATGAGCTGACAGCCCGCAACACCCTCGAGCTCCTGGGTGGGATCTGTGTGGCATTCCTCAGGCACTCCTGGCTGCCCTGAGGCTAAGGGAAAAGAAAAGCAAATGGTTAATTTAGAGATTACAATCCAGCAAGACATGAGTCTCCCTCAGTTTAAAAAGGTTTTAGTAATTACGGGGTGCCTGGGTGGCTCAGTGGGTTGACCCGCTGCCTTCAGCTCAGGTCATGATCTCAGGGTCCTGGGATCGAGTCTCGCATTGGGCTCTCTGCTCAGCAGGGAGCCTGCTTCCCCCCCCCCTTCTCTCTGCCTGCCTCTCTGTCTACTGTGATGTCTCTCTGTCAAATAAATAAATAAAATCTTTAAATAAATAAATAAATAAAAAGGTTTTAGTCATTTATAAGAAAAAAAGCAATTTATCAATAACCTAATTTCCAGAAGGAAACTCTCAATTGCCTAATGTGAATGCTTTATTGGAGGGAAAAACAGACTTAACTTGAAAATGGCAAGGCCTCCAAATATCTTGTAGGTCCTCTTTAGCATACAAAAATTCTTCTGAAAACCTCCCATTTTCCTTACCCCAACTCCCAACTATATAATCAGTCCCCCCTCACAAACCTGGTGCAGCAGCTCTTTCTGCCCATGGGCTTTAATAAAACCATCACTTTGCTTTAATAAAATCACCATTTTGCACCAAAGACATCTCAAGGATTCTTTCTTGGGTGTCGGCTCTGGACCTCACCCCGCCAACACCAAACCTCACCTATATTCCTAAACTATACCACTTGCCTTCAAAGAAATTATACTCTATTGAAAAAAATAGATACCATAATTACCTATCATGCTAGACAAAACAAAATCACTATGATAAGTTTATATCAAAAGGTATCAGGGAAGCCTGGAGCTTGTGTAGAAAAATTTCATTTATGGATTTCAGGGAGGCTTCCCAGAGGAGCTGAATACGATTTTGAAAGATAGAAGCAGGGGTGGAAGGAGTTAATTAGCTGAAACTCTGTAACTAAATAGAAAGGCAAACTTGCCCATAGGAGAGTTCTTCTGTTCCATATTCAAATTCCCTGACTATGGTCACCAACTTGACTAAACTCAAAAACCCCACTGTTGTCAGTTCTGAAAAATATTACTGCTCCTATCTACAAAGGTAAGAAAGCAGAATTACATTACCTTCTATTTATAAAATATAACAGCAGTTATCAGATTGGAGCTACAAGAAGAAAAATTTAATATTTGTAATGTTTATATAGAGATTTATCTCTGAGATGCTCCTATCATATACATTATTTCCTGGTATAATCTAATATTTACTAGGAATCTTCCTCATGTTCAATACTTTTTAGAACTGTAATAAATAATCCAATTCAATTTAAAAAATAATAATGTTTTCCTCCAAATTCTAATAATCCTGTGATACAATCTGTCCCCAGTTGTGGTTACATGTAGTAATTTCCCCTCCTTTTCAATTTCTTTGTCAAGTTCTTTTCTTTGTCCCATTAATTTTTTTATATGTGATCTTTTGGTTCAAAGAGGTCATGAGAGGTTGGTCGGGTTCTTTAGAATTCATAGTTTCATGAGATGTTTTCAATTTATTTATTTAGTGTTCCAGATATTACTCTCTTGACATGTTACATTAAAAAACTAATGGACATCATTGCTGACTGGGTCAGACGTTTCATTTGTACATTTAAACTGAACTGTAATAAATCTTATGTGAAGTGATTTTTGTTGTTGTTGCTTTTGTTTTTTATTTTTTTATTTTTATTTTTTTTAAAGATTTTATTTATTTATTTGTCAGAGAGAGAGAGAGAGAGAGCGAGCACAGGCAGACAGAGTGGCAGGCAGAGGCAGAGGGAGAAGCATGTTCCCTGCCAAGCAAGGAGCCCGATGTGGGACCTGATCCCAGGACGCTGGGATCATGACCTGAGCCGAAGGCAGCCGCTTAACCAACTGAGCCACCCAGGCATCCCTGTTTTTGTTTTTTACTTTTCTTGATACTAGAGGCATAGTTAGGGGGAGGCAATGCTGCCCTTATGTATATTAAATATATTAAAGCTATCTGTACCATCAAACCTATTTTCTGAAGTAAATCTTCTTTCTCAGCAGATGAACACTTCCTTTGAAATAAACACTTAATTGCTGTGACTATTTGCATTCATAATTTTTGGTGTATATTTTAGCTATAACCACATTTGGATTTTCATGTCAGTATTTTGCAAGTCTAAGAAGAAAATATTCCTATGTCCAATTTAATATGAGCTGTATATTTTCTCTTGTTAATGAACATTTAAGTACACCATTCTTCAATTTCTCCTTCCCAGGAGCACCCTCGTTATCTTATAGGAAGTTGACTCTCTGCTACCTCACATATAATTAGGTAGGTATTTGTCAGACCAACTTTCTACTATGGCCTCTCTCTCCTGACCATCAAAGTCTGGATCCTGGCTGAGTAGCTGTCCTTGTTTCCTGCATATTTTTTACATTTTGGTTCTCTGGTCTTTCAGTGATTCTATGAATCTTAATATATTTCCTATATTCCTCTGCTAGTTTTGATATTTTATTTAAGATAGACTAAGAGAGTTTGAATAGCTTGTAACCAAGAATACAGACAGGTACAGGAAGTATCATTATGAGACCAAATCCACAGAAAAGAGGAATGTTATCAAGGTTTTGTTGAGAGGTTGAGAGAATTCAAAATCACACCTGTTAGAAGAAAATTAAAAAGCCCAATCCATTTTTAATCATTTGACTTAAAATAAAAAGACCCTTAAAGTGGCTATAGAATACATAATAGTTTTACATCTGTGTTATTTTCCTAGCATTTATAATTAGGTGGTGGTATGTAGCAGAACTCCCCCTATCTTTTTTTTTTTTTTTTTTTTTTTTTTAGATTTTATTTATCCATTTGACAGAGAGAGAGACAGCACAAACAGATGGAGAAGCTGGTAGAGCGGGAGAAGCAGGCTCCCACGGAGCAGGGAGCCCTATGTGGGGCTCGATTCCAGGACCCTGGGATCATGGCCTGAGCCAAAGGAAGATGTTTAACTGACTGAGCCATCCAGCACCCCCCTCCTTTTTTAAAGAAAATACACACCAAGGTATTCAGGAGTAAAAGAACATCATGTCTACAATTTCAAAAAAAATTTTAAGAAGCATAGCAAGGTGGATAGATATAACCAAATGTAGTAAAATGTTAACATTTGGAGGTTTGAGGTAATGAATATTGGTAGCTAAGATTTCTTTGTATTATTATTTTTATTACTATTATAAATTTTCTGTAAGTTTGACATATTAGCAAAATAAAAAAAAATTTAAGACACTTGAAGTTGCAGTGCTTTCTGGGTTCATCTAATACACTCTGCCTTCCTTTCACAAAGAAAAAGCCCTGAGAAGTTAAGCAAGTTGCTGAAGGTCACACTGTTCAACAGTGGTAAAGGCTTATGCAAGGATAAAACAATGAAGAGAATAGAACAGAGATCTCACTGAAGTTCCAGTTGAGGAAGTCAAAGAGTCAAGTACAGTTCATAAGGAAAAGGTAAGAAAAGTTGGATTGAGAAAGGATCCATTATGGAGAGACAGAGCCTTGAGAGTCTCACAAATGAGTTGGGAAAGGAGTGGGGGTGTAGGTGGTGGAGTGTCAGAGAGAGAAGTGCAGCTCAGAAGGATCCCAAAACATGCATTTTTAATGTTTACTTGTCCTTGAAAAATAACACATTGGTCGTCCTATATCCTGGCTGGAAAATGCAGGTGTCTATGTCACAATATTAATAGACACAAGCAGTTGTAATATAGATCATAGCCTTGGGAAAGTTTTTTCGCTTATGTGGCCTCAGTTTATCAGTATAAACATATAAATAGGGATAACAGGACATCATGGGTTTTAGTGAAGATTAAATAAGCAAAGGTAAAGTGCTTATAATAATGCCTGGCACATAAGTGCTCAATAAATACTGAGTGCACAGTACATACTAGCTATTAGCTATAATGTAAGGGTGGGTATATCTCCCCATCTTGTTTCTTCTAAGTATATAGTATTACTTACAGTGTACATTTGTATATACTTATGTATGTATAAAAGAGTGAACACTCTAAATTTTGAGGAAGTCAGAGTTCTAGAAAAGGTATGCATTATCACCTGAATTTAAGAATTGATCAGTTCCAGTAAGCACACATAATGACTGTGTGTTGCAAGGAAATGGACTGGCAAAAATGATTCAGAAATAAAACTTAATACCTTAATTTCCTGGGATATGCTGGCTCTGAATGACCTTATTAATTACTACATGATGGTAATGAAAGTATACCGCCTGAAACAAATAAGCTAAGGCAGAAGAATCTGTGTTCCAACTAGTTTCCTGGTTCTGGGTATTCAGTGGTGAACAAGTTTCTGCCTTCATAGCATTTATATTCTAGTTAGAGAGGCAGATAATAAACTAATAAAAATGCAATAAGGTAACAGTAGCGCCATAAACATTCTATTTGGAAAGATATAGCAGGGCAAAGAAATCAAAGTTGGTGGAAAAGTGGTTTGTAGATAAAGGGAGAGAAGGCCCTCTAAGATGTGACATTTGAGCAGACATGAATGGGGTGAAGTGTGAGCCATGTGAAGTTTTTTGGAAGTGTGTTCCAGGGAGGGAAAGATAGCATGTGAGAATGACCTTGATTTGTTTGTGAAAGACAAGAAAACCATGTGTCTACACTGGAGTAGGGAAGGAGATGGGCTTAGAGAAGAGATTAGAGGAATAGGTAGGGGCTAAGTTGCATAAATTTTTACAGGCCCAGCTAAGGAGTTTGCCTTGTATTCTTGTTGGACACAGAAGAAACAGGACCTGATTTGTGTTTTTAAAAGATCACCCTGTGGCTCAGTTGGTTAAGCAGCTGCCTTCGGCTCAGGTCATGATCCCAGTGTCCTCGGATCGAGTCCCACTTCGGGCTCCTTGCTCGGCAGGGAGCCTGCTTCTCCCTCTGCCTCTGCCTGCCATTCTGTCTGCCTGTGCTTGCTTGCTCTCTCTGACAAATAAATAAATTTTTTAAAAAATTAAAAATAAATAAATAAATAAATAAAAGATCACCCTGGCTGGTTTGTGAAGATTTGACTTTGGGGAGCAAGATGGCAAACAGGCCAGGTAGAAAGCTATATAACAGTGGTTGGGGCAATGTGGCTAAAGCAGTGGTGAAAGGGGATCAGAATCTGGAAAAAACTCTGAAGGATTACTGGATTAGATGTGGACTGTAAACAAAAGAATGGAATAAAAAATAATCTTAGATTTTTGGCCTGAGCAGAGTTGAACAGTGATGCCCTTTTCTGAAAAATCAAGACTTCAGTTCAAATGCAAAATTTGATAGGCTTCCTACATATTTAGGTGAGGATTGTGAACAACTAAGATAGAAAAGTCTAAAATGCATAGAAGCAGTCAGAACTGCCCTTGAAGGGGAGAGGCATCTCTTATGTCTAATGTTGCTAAAAGATTGGAAAGATGGGCACTAATAAATTATCACTGACATCAGAAAAGTGAAAGTTCTGTTATAATAAAAATACTGGATTGATGGAATAATAATAAGAGCTTAATCGGAGTGGCTTCAGAGAAAGGAGGAAATAAAGAAGTGGAGATAATGACAGACATCTCTTTCTAAAAGTTTTGCTAAAAGAGGAGCAGAATCATGGGATAATAGCTGGAGGGGAATTTGAGGTCTAATTTTCTTGAAGAATGTGAGATATTTTTGCATGTTTATAAGTTGATGGAAATACTTAATAGAGATTGAAAAAAATGATGCAGGCAAAAGATAAGATAATTGCAGAAGTAAAGTCCTTCAGTAAGAGAAAAAAATAGGATATGGCTCTTAGAAGCAGGACAATCCACCCATTTTAACAGGAGGAAGGACAGACTGTTCATAACAGTGGGATATTATACATCTGTGAACATGTATGAACTCAGTGTCATGGATGAATCTCACAAACAAAACTGAGCAAAAGAAGCAAGTAACAGAAAAATACGTGTGGTATAATCATTCAAATCCAGGGAAATAAATAATATATTATACAGATATAATTTTAAGTATGAAACTTTTTTTAAAAGCAAGGAAATGATAAACATAAAATATAGCGTAACTTGACCATTCTCTTATACCATACACACAAATAAACTCTAAATAGACAAAAGACCTCATGTGAGACAAGAATCCATCAAAATCTTAGAGGAGAACATGGGCACTAACCTCTTCGACATCAACCACAGCAACTTCTTTAATGACACGTCTCCAAAGGCAAGGGAAACAAAAGCAAAAATGAACTTTTGGGACTTCATCAAGATAAAAAGCTTCTGCACAGCCAAGGAAACATTCCCTAACAAAACTAAGAGGCAACCCATGGAGTAAGAGAAGATATTTGCAAATGACATTACAGCCAAAGGGCTGGTATCAAAGATCTATAAAGAAGTTCTTAAACTCAACACCCCAAAAACAAATAATCAAGTCAAAAAATAGGCAGAAGACATAAAGAGACACTTTTCCAAAGAAGACATACAAATGGCCAACAGACACATGAAAAAATGTTCAACATCTTTAGCCATCAGAGAAATTCAAATCAAAACCACATTGAGATACCACTTTACACCAGTTAGAGTGGCAAAATTAACAAGGCAGGAAACAACAAATGCTGGAGAGGATGTGGAGAAAGGGGAACCCTCTTACACTGTTGGTGGGAATGTAAGTTGATACAGCCACTTAGGAAAACAGTATGGAGGTTCCTCAAAAAGTTAAAAATAGAGCTACCTTCTGGCCCAGCAATTGCACTGTTGGGTATTTACTCCAAAGATACAAATGTAGTGAAAAGAAAGGGAACATGCGCCCCAGTATTCATATCAGCAATGTCCACAATTGCCAAACTGTGGAAAGAGCTGAAATGCCCTTCAAAAGACGGATGGATAAAGAAGATGTGGTCCATATATACAATGGAATATTACTCAGCCATCAGAATGGATGAATGCCCACCATTTACATCGACAT
The DNA here is from genome assembly GCA_004024625.1 of Mellivora capensis. Lineage (NCBI taxonomy): Eukaryota > Metazoa > Chordata > Mammalia > Carnivora > Mustelidae > Mellivora > Mellivora capensis. The sequence goes on along the minus strand of PISX010018679.1, from coordinate 9,581 downwards.
GGATGGAACTGGAGGGGATTATGACAAGTGAAATAAGTCAAGCAGAGAAAGACAATTATCATATGGTTTCAGCCATACATGGAACATAAGGAATAGCACCAAGGACATTAGGGGAAGGAAGGGAAATTGAAGGAGGGAGAGAACAGAGGAGGAGATGAACCAAGAGAGACTATGGACTCTGGGAAACAATCTGAGGGTTTCAGAGGGGAGGGGTTTGGGGAGGATGGGTTAGCCCATGATGGGTATTAAGTATGGCATGTGTTGTAATGAGCATTGGGTTTTATATGCAAATAATGAATCATGGAACACTACATCAAAAACTAATGATGTAGTATATGGTGACTAACACAATAAAAAAATATATTGGTGATAGATTAGGGTAGAGTGTATAGAGGTAGCTTCAATTTTACTAGTAAAGTCTATTTCATAAGTTGGAGGTAGGATCATAGGTCTTCTTACCTTAGATTACCATGTTTCTTACCTTAGATACTTCGTATTAAATAATACATAACAATTTTTAAGTATTCTACTAGCATTTCAAAGTGAGTAGCCTTGGGAACATTCTAAATGACTCCATAACACATTAAAAGTATCTCCATTGACTTCTGGGAGTCATTAATTTTAGAACATCAATGATAATTCTGTGTTTGGAGTAATCATTTGAGTCTACAGACCCTCCAACAATACTGGAAATATTTTTAATACATTTAGCTTTGTTGATAAATGACCAGTCCTACAACAAATCTTATCTCAAATAAGGAAAGATGATTTTCTAGTCTTCCCACACATAGCCAGCTGTCTTCCCTAGCCAAAAATCTGAGAGAACATGGTACTATTAACTTCATTTTATTCCCACTTTAAAGGTTTGATCCTATCTTAACTAAAATGTCCTGCCAAAGACTCAACAAAATACTGGATCCATGTGTAAAAAGTTAGGAAATAAATACTCCTCTTCACTGCTTCCCTGCCCTCAACTTCAGGACCTACACTCTCTAGCCCTATGTTCATTAGATATTTTTTATTGTTCCCAAATATATCAGGTATGTTAAAACAAATTCATATTTTCAAAACAAGTATTATAACAAAACTCTTTTTTTTAAAAAATCAGGATTCCTTTTTTTTTAAAAAATATTTTTTATTTATTTATCTGACAGACAGAGATCCCAAGTAGGCAGAGAGAGAGGAAGGGAAGCAGGCTCTCCGCTGAGCAGAGAGCTGGATGCAGGGCTCGATCCAAGGACCCTGGGATCATGACCTGAGCCGAAGGCAGAGGCTTTAACCCACTGAGCCACCCAGGTGCCCCCAGGATTCTCTTCTTTAACCAGATTTTTCAATAATATGACAAACTAAAAGCCAAACTGCAGCAGACAAGGGTACTCATTATCTTATAAAATTAAGGACCCAGACTGGCTGAAGAAGGGTTCTGGGGTCAGAAGTCTCCGCTGAGGGATGTCAGTTTAAACACTATAATGGAAGTTGCTGAAGAGAAATCATCACAGGGGGCCTCAGTGTTGACTAGCCTAAGCAGCTGTCTTATCATCACCACCCAATAAATAAGCTTAGCTCCAGAGTGGTTTTATGTCAGAAACCCAGTACTTCTTGGGAAATTATAAGGAAAGCAGGTTTAGGGAAGTCTTTACATTTTTTAACCTCTTCAATTTATTTAAACTATAAAAAACAAAACACAGAAGTAGCTTACCCATACCATCTATGGCAACCACCAATCGATTGTTTATGAGTTTGGTTTGCCTATCTGTCTAGCTAGATGGCTAGCTGTTTTAGATTCCACATATAAGAGAGATTATATGGTATCTGTCTTTCTCTGACTTATTTCACTTAACGTAATGGTCTTGAGGTCCATCCATATTGCTGGAAATGGCAAGATTTCATTTCTTTCTTGTGGCTGAATAATGTTATATACATACATTTATGTATATACAGTTTTTTATGCATTCATCCACTGATGGACACTGACCACATTGAACATCATTGAACATGGGGGTACATACTTATTTTCAAATTAGTGTTTTTCTTTTCTTCAGATAAATGCACAGAAGTGAGATCATTGGATAGGGTAGTTCTACTTTTAATTTTTTGAGAAACCTCCATACTGTTTTCCATATTGGCTGTACCAATTTACATTCCCACTGACAGTGCATAAGGATTCCCTTTTCTTCACATCCTCACCAACATTTTTGTTACTAGTCTTTTTGATAATGGCCACTCTAACAAGTGCAAGGTGATACCTCCTTGTGGTTGATTTGCATTTCTCTGATGATTAATGATATAAAACATCTTTTCATGTACGTGTTGGCCACCTGTTTCTTTTCTTTGGTGAAATGTCTATTCAGATCTCCTGCCCATTTTTTGATTGGATTGTTTGCTTTTTTTACTATGGACTTGTATGAGTTCTTTATGTATTTTGGATATTAGCCCCTTATCAGATGTATGATTTGCAAACATTTTCTCCCACTCAATAGGTTGCCCCTTCATTTGTGAATGGTTTCTTTTGCTGTGCAGAAAATTTTTAGATTGATGTAGTCCCACTTGTTGATTTTTGCTTTTGTTGATTTTGATTTTGGTATTTAATTCAAAAATCATTGCTAAGACCAATGTCAAGGAGCTTATTGCCCATGTTTTCTTCTAGAAGTTGTATAGTTTATGATCTTATGTTTAAGTCTCTAATCCATTTTGAGTTCATTTCTGTGTATGGTGTAAGAAGGAGGTCCAGTATTATTCTTTTGCGTGTGGCTACCACACGCAATTTGTGGCTACCAATTTTCCCAGCATCATTATTGGTTTTTAGAAATGCAACAGGTTTTATATCTTGCAATTTTATTGAATTTATTTATTAGTTCCAACAGTTTTTTTATGGATTCTTCAGGATTTTTTATATATACTAGCATACCATCTATAAACAGTGATAGTTTTACCTTTTTCCCTTCCAGTCTGGAGGAGTTTTATTTCTTTTTCTTGACTCATTGCTCTGGCCAGGTCTTCTAATACTATGTTGAATAAAAGTGGCAAGAGTGGGCATCCTTGATGTATTCCTGATCTTAGAAGAAAAGCTTTTAACTGGACTATGATGATAACTGTGGGCTTGTCATATGCCACATATGGCCTTTATTATTTTAAAGTACATTCCCTCACTTTGTTGAGAGTTTTAACCATAAATGGATGTTGAATTTTGCCACATGCATTTTCTGCGTCAAGATGATCATATGACTTTTATCCCTTGTTTAATTAATGTGGTGTATTACACTGACTAATTTGCAGATGTTGAACCATCCCAGCATCCCTGGAATAAATCCTCTTGATCGTGATGTATGATCCTTTTAATGTATTGTTGAATACAGCTTGCTAATATTTGTTGAGGAATTTTACATCTATGTTCATGAGGAATATTGACCCATATTGTTCTAGGTTCACCAGATTTTTAAAAATGTACAGAACCAGGGGGCGCCTGGGTGGCTCAGTGGGTTAAGACCTCTGCTTTTGGCTCAGGTCGTGATCCCAGGGTCCTGGGATCGAGCCCCATATCGGGCTCTCTGCTCTGCCGAGAGCCTGCTTCCTCCTCTCTCCCTCTGCCTCTCTTGCCTACTTGTAATCTCTGTCTGTCAAATAAATAAATAAAATCTTAAAAAAAAAATGTACTGAACCAGTAATGTTTCACTCTACTTTAGTTCTCTCCTTCCATGTCATACAGTAATCATTACCCTACATACACTCATTCTTTTCCCCTTTCTTCCTCCTTCATACTGGACTAGACAAAGACCAAGCCTGGCTAAACCCAAATGTTGGTCTACTTCATGGCTGCAGCTGGGCATGACTGGTGAAATCTATTCAAACAAGTACCACCTGATCATTTCATTCTCCTCATGTCCAAGATGAGGTATTTCATACTCTATTTTCTCTGTTAAAATACCTTATTTTACTAAGAGAAGCAACTGGAAGAATCTGTTTTCTATCAGTAAACTTACACACCTATCTGTTCCTTTTTCTTTTTTTGTTTCCCTGACTTCTGCCAGTTTCTAGTTTATCTTTGTTGTCCACCTACTTCCTGCTTGAGTTTGTACATTTCACTTTCAAAGAGGTAAATTAAAAGGACATGGTTTGATCACAATTTTTATAGTCTTCTCAGTAATATATTTTTTCTAGTCATTATTCTAGACGAAGGTCTAAAATAAAATTCCATTTTATTTCGATATTTTTGCTTTACAATATCTTCTTCTTGACACTGTTCCAACATCTATTCTTACTTGTCATCAAATGGTTACATTTCCCCATTAGGAGAGGGAAGTGGCTTAGGTTACCTTACACTCTTCACTACCCTTTATTACATAAGCATTGCTTCCCTCAAATATGACTACTTCACCTGACAATTTGTATAGCCTTATTTCCTATGTATTTTTTTATAAAAATCACCCAGTAAGTCTTCTTCCCCTGGACCCCTAAGGCATTTCCTACCCTTGTTTTTTGGGGGAAAAAGGCAGTGGAAAGATTTTGCTCTTCAAAGAGACACCTTACTTTCTGCAGGTATATTTTTTGTTGATTCAGAGATCTGTTGCCACTAGAATTTCACCACTGAATATATTCTCTTTACCTTCCTATATAGTTTCTCCACAACTTCAACAGCTTTTACATGGTTTTTATTGTATGAATTTGTACACTTCTTACTTTGAAAAAAAGATGTTTTAAAAGAATTTTTTGTGTAGAAAAATGGGGTCAGAATTCTCTTTGTTCCTTTTGTATGATTTCAGGAGGGGGAAAGCAAATGTTGACAGCTACATTCATCTAAAATTGTGTTGTTACTTTTTTCTGTCTAAATTGGATGCTAATCTTATCAATTTGTAGCCATTCTCCTTTACTAACTGAAAGCATTTCACACTATGTTTCTGAGTATCTCTTAAACTTCATCTTACAAGTTTTAAATACAAATTCATTATCATTCAATTAGAAGTATTTTAGAGACCCCTGGGTGGCTCAGTTGGTTGAGTGTACAACTCTTGATTTCAGCCTAAGTCATGATCTCAGGGTTGTGAGATCCTGCCCTGTGTCAGGCTCTGTGCTCAGTGGGGAGTCAGCTTGAGATTCTCTCTCTCCTCTCCCTCACTCCCACCACCCCCCCCCCCAACCCTGGGTGCTCATGCTCTTTCTCTCTAAAATAAATAAATAAATCTTTTTTGGAAAAATAAGTACTTTAAATGTTTCAATATGATTGCTTTTTGTCTCATACATCATTTATAGGGGTTTTGCAATTTTAACTTCTTTGTATAGACTTCCAACTTAATTACGGTGTAATCATGGAACATAGTCTGTATAATTCCTGTTCTTCAGAAGTATTAAGACTTATTCCATGCCTGGTACAGAGTCAGATTTGGTAAAAGTTCTGTGTATGATTGAGATAAAAGAAAACTCACAATCCTGCCACGTGTAGGATTCTATATACGACTATTAAATTAAAATTGGTACTTTTTCAACTCTGCCACAACTTTACTTGTTGTTGACTGCTTGACCTATAACAACTGAGAAATGTTTGTTAAACGTTTTCAAAAATGGTGAGTTTTTCTCCCTATAATCCTATAAATTTTTATTTCTATATTATAAAGCTATGTTATTAGTTACAGGTATGTTTAAAATTATATTATTCTCCTGGAAAGTAACTATATATTTTTTAATGAATTATAAAGTAAATAAATATTTTCACACATCTTAAAATCTATGTACCTATGAATACTCAGTACCCACCTAAATTCGCATGATTTTTTTGTCTATTATTTTAGGTCTATTTCTTTTCTTTAATTTATTTATTTGTCAGAGAGAGAGGGAGAGAGAGAGAGAGAGCACAGGCAGACAGAGTGGCAGGCAGAGGCAGAGGGAGAAGCAGGCTCCCTGTCAAGCAAGGAGCCCGATGTGGGACTCTATTTTAGGTCTATTTCTAATCAGAAATATTTGAAAATACTTGTTTATATACATATATATATTTATATACATATATACATATGTGTTTATCAGTTTCTTTGCAATGTCTTTTCTTATTGCATCTAAAACTTTTTTTCTAATGTCATTAGTATTCTTCCTGAGGTACATTTTTTAAGGTCCTTTAGAAAAGATTTGTTGGTCATCAACTATGTTAGTTTTAGTTACACTGAAAAAAATCTATCTTTTTCTCACCCTTAAAAATTAGTTTCATTATGTACATAATTTTAATTTCACAGTTATTTCCTCTCATCCTTTTAACATATTCCACTGTTTTCAGGATTTTTTTTTCATTGCTGTCCAGAAGTCTATTGTGCCTGTTATTTTTTTCTAGGCAATTTTTTTCCCTCTAGTTATTTAGGGTTTTTTCCTCGTTCCAAAGTTTCTTTGAATTTATTTTTATATATTTGATTTGATATTTATTGTACTTCCTTTAACTGCAGAATTGTTTGCAAAGACATGGATTTAAAAATGAAGTCAATGAAGCTCAAGTTTTAAGGACCTTCATTTGCATGGATGATTTCCAAATCTCTGAAAGGAGCATCAGCATTATGTTCAAATGCTCATATGCTGTGAATTTTCAAAATAAGATATTTAATCCCAGTTGGCTGAAGTTATTGCCTATGTCCACTTCAACTTTTCCTCCTTTACATTTCCTTAGCATTGGGTAGCCCTGGAGAAGCTGCGGGCATTTTGGGATCTGGCTTAGGGAAACTTGACACTTAATTTGGGTTCAGTGAGATATATTTATATAGCTTGCAAATCATTTCTATGTGCAGGTAAGTTATTAGTAGCCATTTATCCAACCAAGCGTAGTCAGTTTCAGAAAATATCCTAGTGCCTGTCGTGGTTACTTAACTGATGCCATGATATGATAGTACAATATCCAACTAAAACCCATAATATGCCATTACAGTAAAACCATTAATGACAAACTGGTAACAAGGGTCATCAGTTCAAAGAAAACTTGAAATACTCTGAAATCTTAAAACTCATAAGTAGGCTTCAGGTTCCATAAATATGAATCTTCCCTTTGGCTCTTTGTATATTACCTCTTACCTAGTTGTTTGTATTTTCTTACTCTGGGCCTCCAGTTATATATTTATTAGGACTTCACATATAAGCTTTCATATTGCTTAACCTTTCGTCCATACTGTCATTTCTTGTCTTTCTGCACTGTGGTATATTTTTCTTCAGCTCAATCTTCCAATCCACAAATTTTCCCTTAATCTGTGTATAACCTGATGGTTAACCTTATGCTTGGATTTTTAAATTTCAATTGTTAAGAGTTTCTATTTATAAAAACTCTATTTCTTTTCATTTTCTTGATCATCTTTATGGAGTTGTGTTACTTGTTCATTTTTGTGATTCCATTTTTATTTGTGCAGACATCTCATGCAGAGTTACATATTATTTTGTATTGGATCATTTCAATATTTGTGAAATTTAGGGGTCTATATCTGGCATGCTATTTCTGCTGACTACCTCTTGTGGTGGCTTCTATCTTGTGTGCTTGGTAATCTTTGATTGTGAATCTATATTTGGTTGCTTTTAGAAAATGAACTCTTTAAGGCTTACCTTGGAGATGCTTTCTTCCAAGAAGGATTTTCTTTTTCTTTCTTCAAGATCCAAGGATATGGGCAATCTGAGATTTCTTTAGCCCCCTCCATTGATCTTGGCTTAACACCAGAGTAGCACATCAGCATCTGTGTTAACCTATACTCCCTTTGGGCTTTCAGCAGCACATTTTTCCTTTGTTTGTATATTTTGAGGGTTATTGACCCTTGGAGTTTTTGTTTAGTTCCTGAAAGCCTATATTGTGACATCTGTTTTGATGTAGGACCCAATTGTATTAGAATAGAAAAGCCCTTCAAGGTATGTACTACTAGATATCCTACTAGAGCCTCCTAGAAGAATGTTTTTAGTGTTAGGTTTTAAGTAATTTCTCAGAATAAGGGACAGTACCTTTCTTATAATCTGAGGGCTCTTTATTAATAAGTTATGTAAGTATATTAAACACAGGCTGATGAAGCTGAAAAGGAACTTAGAAGTAATTTGTCCAATTACCATAATGCTTTACTCTCTTAACATTCTGATATAACCTGTTTAATCAAAAATTTATCAAAATAGGGGGGCCTGGGTGGCTCAGTGGGTTAAGCCTCTGCCTTTGGCTCAGGTCATGATCCCAGGGTCTTGGGATAGAGCCCCACATCAAGCTCTCTGCTCATCGGGGAGCCTGCTTCCTCCCTCTCTCTCTGCCTGCCTCTCTGCCTACTTGAGATCTCTGTCTGTCAAATAAATAAATAAAATCTTTAAAAAAAATTTATCAAAGTATCACTAGGATGAACTAGGATTACCAAAAAAAAAAAAAAAAGAAAGAAAAGAAATTCATTTTTCAAGAAAATAAAAAAGGACTCAATGTTTAATGCTAAACTTTAAAAAATATCTTGAATGCTTAGTAATTTGGATATTTTCCCTAGAAATCTGTTTCATGTAAGCATTACTCATCTTGGTGTCATTTGCCTAGAATTAATTTTTCCTTTAATGAATATAGATTTAAAAATTAAATATGAACTTGGAACTCTCTATCCAACTACTCTTAAAAGGATATTATATTGATGCAACTAAAATGAAAAGCATGTTTTATAAAAGGATTTATCTTTTAAATGATTCTAACCTGTGGAAAAAATAATTGTTACACATCAAACTCAAAGGCATTCCTTCATGTTTCACAGAAAGTAATATGAACAGATGGATTATAAGAGGCACTCATTCTGCCTTCCTCAAAAGGATTTGTAGCAACCCTAATGTTATTGGAAGTACTCTGCACCAAAAACTTCTAAAAGACAACCTACAAATCAAGTACTAAAAAAATTTAAAATAAATGTGTTTTAACTGAAATGAGAATAACTTTGTCTTTTCAATATTTTGTCAGAACGTTACTTTGAACAGATAATCATATCAAAAAATGGGCAGAAGATATGAACAGACACTTCTCCAATGAAGACATACAAATGGCTATCAGACCCATGAAAAAATGTTCATCATCACTAGCCATCAGGGAGATACAAATTAAAACCACATTGAGATACCACCTCACACCAGTTAGAATGGCCAAAATCAGCAAGACAGGAAACAACATGTGTTGGAGAGGATGTGGAGAAAGGGGAACCCTCTTACACTGTTGGTGGGAATGTAAGTTGGTGCAGCCACTCTGGAGAACAGTGTGGAGGTTCCTCAAGAAGTTAAAAATAGAGCTTCCCTATGACCCTGCAATTGCGCTGCTGGGTATTTACCCCAAGATACAGATGTGGTGAAAAGAAGGGCCATCTGTACCCCAATGTTTATAGCAGCAATGGCCACGGTCGCCAAACTGTGGAAAGAACCAAGATGCCCTTCAATGGACAAATGGATAAAGAAGATGTGGTCCATATACACTATGGAGTATTATGCCTCCATCAGAAAGGATGAATACCCGACTTTTGTAGCAACATGGACAGGACTGGAAGAGATTATGCTGAGTGAAATAAGTCAAGCAGAGAGAGTCAATTATCATATGGTTTCACTTATTTGCGGAGCATAACAAATAACACGGAGGACAT
>PISX010018678.1:0-39978 GCA_004024625.1 Mellivora capensis | reverse complement strand
ACACTTCACAGCACTCACCATAGCACATGCCCTCCCCAATGTCCATAACCCAACCACCCTCTCCCTACCCCCCACCCCTGGCAACCCTCAGTTTGTTTTATGAGTTTAAGAGTCTCTTATGGTTTGTCTCCCTCCCGATCCCATCTTGTTTCATTTTTTCCTTCCCTACCCCCAAACCCCCCGCTTTGCCTCTCAAATTCCTCATATCAGGGAGATCATATGATAATTGTCTTTCTCTGATTGACTTATTTCGCTCAGCATAATACCCTCTAGTTCCATCCACACCATTGCAAATGGCAAGATTTCATTTCTTTCGAAGGCTGCATAGTATTCCATTGTATATATATATGCCACATCGAATTGTGTCTTAAAGAAAGGTAAAGATCTGGAAAAGCAGAAAGGAGAGTAACAGGGGATAAGAAGAAGAATGAAGGGGGAAGAGAAGAAGGGGAGATAAATTAGAGAAAAAATCATGAAAGGGCAGGAAAGAAGGAAGGAAGGAAAGGAGGGAGGAAGGGAGGAAAGAGGGAGGGAGGAAGAGTGAAGTAGAGGAAGGGCCGGCACATTGGCAGAGAGGCCGGCATGGACGTGAAGGTCATGGCTAGATGGCCTTTGAAGCAGAGTCCATGAGCTGGAAAACTCCGGGTGAAGCCAAATTGCATTTTGAGCTAGGAAGTCTGGACAGGCTGCTTCTGTCGGGCGGACTCTTTAGTTGGGTCATGACAGGGATTGTCCTGATGGAAGACGTTCTGCTTGGCCACAGTTTAAAGGGCGGCTTGGAGAAAGGCAAGAAGGAGGGGTAGAAAGCCCGAATCAGAGCATCTTTGATCAGCACTGGGTTCACAAGGGCCCGCATGGACAAGAACAAAGCAGAGCGGCGGATCTAATGGAAAGCGATAGGACTTGGGATGTTAGAAATAAGGAGGAAATGAAGAAGAAGCCAAAAAAAAAGAAGAAAAGAAAAGAAATCAAAGCATCCTACCAAGAGTCTACTCTGCCAGAAAACTGGAAGAAAAAGGGGGCCTCTGGCGGTTAGGTGGGAAGGGTGGGAATTACATATTTGGGAAGAGGAGGCATGATGGCTTTGAGGGAAAATGTCTTGAGTTGGAGGTGCTGGACCAGACACTCTGATGGGGAAATTATCTGAGTGGTTGGACAAAGGTGACAGGATGTGGTCATGGCTGGATGTGTACACACAAGAGATGAACAGGAGGACGCTGTCAACAAGCTCTTGCAGGAAGTGGTTAGAGGGGAAAAGGGAGAAGGGCTAAAGGAAGGTCCTCGGAGATCCTCATATTTAGGAAGGCAGGATAAGAATGAAACACTGAAAAAAGATCATAAGCCATCCCAGAGCATGGGAGCGGAACCCCGAAAATCTGGCACACAAAGATCAGAGTAGGAGAAAATGTCAAGAATGAGGGAATTGTCAATAGTGCCCCAGTGCAGAGATCCAGAATCCTGTGGCAGGGTACTAAAATCCCCATTTGTTTTGCAAATAGACACTCCCGTAGAATTTGGGAGCACATGCTGGCTCGTATGAAAACCAAGATTGGGGTGTCAGGCAGCGAAGACCTCTGCAAAGGCTACAGGCTTGAAGGGTTTACCAAGAAAAAGGAGGAGTGGGAATTAGAGAGGCGGTAGGTTTGAACATAAGACTTTGGGAGACAGGGAAACTAAGGGATGCAGGAACCAGAGCTATGTTGTGAAAGCTAAAAGGCCAGAGGAGACAGGGGCCCAGAGTTCACATGAAGCAGCTATCTTTAAGAGCAAAGAAACCTTTTCCTTGGAGAAAAAAGGGGGAAAGCCCACTTCAGAGGTGCAGCTTTTCTGTGGTGAGAAGGCAGGAGCACGCGATGTTGGCAGAGATGACTTAAATCCCCCACTGATCTGAAATGGCCACGTAGCACAAGTGAGAAAGAAATCTTTGAGAGTTCAAGTTCCTGAGCCTTTCCCATCATTCCCACAGCATAACCCAGTCCATCCTGACTGAAGGCAGGGAGAAAGCTGCCTCTTGGGATTAGGACGGCAGGGAAGAATTGGGATTTAAAGGAAAGAGAAGGTAGGATATTGCAACTGTGGTAGTATCCAAGGGAGTCAAAAAGACTCTTTTACCTGGCATATGTTTTCAAGATTTTGAACCTACAGAAAGGTTCAGAGACAAGTATAAAATGAAGACCCTCAGACCCTTCACCTAGGTTCATCAGTTCCTCACCTTCTGCCACATTGGCTTTATCTCTCTGCGTGGGATGTATATGGACCCATACACATACAAATACACACGGACCCCCCAAAACACACACCTACCTTCCTTCCTTCCTTCCTCCCTTCTCTTCCCTTCCCTTCCCTTTCTCTCTCTCTTTCTTTTCTTTCCCTTTTTGCTTTTCTTTAAAAAAGATTTTTTTTGAAAGTAAGTTGCAGAGATCATGCCAGTTGACTGAGTATTTCAGCATGCATCTCCTGGGAACAGACACTCTCCCGTAGCCCTACGGTGCCTTTTATATCCCAAGAAGTTAATACAGTACTCTTACCCAGCATGCATCTGTATTCAACATTTTCTGATTGTTCTTAAATGTTCTTCATAGCTCTCCCCTCCCCTCCACCTCCCCCATTTACAGTCCCGTCAAGGATCACACACTGGTATACATAAAGAGAGAAAAGCAGTAATGTGGGCTAGGCGGAATTTGGACAGACTGACCCTTTAATGAGCCAGATTTGCGCTGTAGGGAGGTAGGAGTGATGGCATGTGAGTCGATCTGCTTGGACGGGGAACGCGGACCTTTGTCTGAGATGATCTGATAACGTCACGGTCATGGTGGTGGCATATCAAGGTGACAGGTGCAGGGTATCAGAGGAAAATGACAATCTTTGGATGCACAAGGACCAAGAAAGAAAAGAAAAATTAGAAATATGATTTGGCGATATAAAATTAATATTAGACTCATTATACTCCACCCAAAATTGTTTAATTACCATGCATTAAATTATAAATCATTAAATCTATGTGAAATTAATTTGCTCTAAGTTCTCTACACATATATGCTCCATTTACAAGGAGCATGGCCAACTCCTCCCAACTTTAATTAATTAGAGTGAGCATGGGTGATGGGATATTTATTTATGGACCGGGGCAATTAAAAGAAAGAGCTCTGTTTACTGCAGGGAATGCTAACAGGGATCTAAGATACGAGAGACTGAGAAAGTTACACTCTCAGAGCTGGTGTTACCATTACAGTCCTCTATTTCAATGGCTCCCTTCATTTCATAGGGATCTCTGCTGGCTCTATGGGAAGGCTGCGTGCTAGTCTCAGTATTTCCAGCTGTTGAGCAGAAGTGCTAGATTCCCTCACGATAAGGCTGCACAGGCTAGATAACATATCAGAGCTTTTACTTTTGGGGTTTTTTTTTAGCCTGGAATTAACTCTTTATGGTAACGTTGCTTACCTTCTGCTCCCCTGATATCCCAATAGAATATGTCTTTGATGGAAAAAAAAATAAAATAAAAAACAAGGAAGGTAACAAATTAATTTTCTTTAACCAATGGGTTTATTTGGTGGAAGAGCTTTTTAAACCAAGGGGAAAGGGCGGGGTGCTGAGGGAACTAACAGCCAAGTCCTTCGAGTGAAAGGATAGAAAAACACTGTTTTTGCCCCAAACCCTCATTTTATAGATGACAAGATTGCCCAAGTGACATACCCAGGTTCGTGCAGTTACTTAATAGAAGCAATTAGCAGCAATCCTTCTAGCATATCAAAGGTTAGTTGAGGAATAAATTTGGGGAGCTAAAAGTGGAATATCCCTGGTGACAGCAAGTTACAAGCAGGGAAGGTTTTTGGAGACTGTTGCTTGCAAGCCAAGGGGGGCCACGGTGTTCTGATTTCAAGCAGATGGATTGGAGTGTTAGGTCAGGGGTAAAACCAATAGATCTCAATGACTGAGTGCATATCCTCTTGGTGGGAGGGTCAGAAAAGTGGAGGACAGGAAACATCCAAAACAACATTCAGATTCTAAATGGCAGCTTTTGAACCACGCCCTTTGTGCAGGGAGTTGGCGCAAGAGGGGAAGAGCATTGAAGGCGAATACTAGAAAATGACGTCACAAGGCAGAGGAAGGCTGAGTCTGAGATTCGCATCAGGTCCCACAGGGTGCTTCCATCTTTCCTGAAACCAGGGGCTGGGAGCCTTCAGAGCCCCGGAGCTCGCTGTGCCCGCGGAGGGAGACCTCTGCACAAGGTGGACACCAGGGGTCAGTGCAGACCCAGCTTCTCCAGAAGGGCGCCCAGGTCCCTTTCCTTTGGCATCTGTTCATTACCAAGAGCATTTAAGAGAGCTCTAAAAGGCAGATTCGTTTATGATGGCAGCATTTGCAAGCAGTTGTAATTATGGTGTACGGAAAACAAATATTCCCTCCTAAAATTGCTCTTTTAATTTTCTCTGATTCGTCCCATAGTGAATGTTAAGTGAGCCTCACCGCCTCACACACTGCTTCGGCTGTGCACACGGAGCCTCGTAGCCATCCCACTGCGAAACGCACACCGTGCTCTAATCTGCGCATGCGCACTCATGCTCCCATCGCCCACCCCTGCCCTGGGACGGTCGCAGAGCTGCCCGCAGTGGGACTCCCAAACCCAGCCCCAGCCCGGGCACAGCTTACAGACATGCCTAATGCCTCCCCACCTGGAGAACACCTACACGCCTTCTGAAACCTAGCTCAAGAGTCATCTTGCCTTTGAAACCTTTCCCTCCATCACACCCAAGGAGACTTACCTACTGGGTTCTTCATGCTGCCATGTTCCCGGGCAGACATTTTCCACCAGCGACATTTTCGTCTGTCTCTTCGTTCACATGTCAGTCCTGATACAGAAGGTCTTTCTTACATTGACAGTGAGGGCCTTACCTTAGGTGTTTCCAGTCCCCAGCACTTGGCCCTTGGGAAAGCTTAATAAAAAAAGTTCTGGGTTAAAAAAAAAAATAAGTGATAAAGTCAGAAGAGGACTGCCTAGAGTATAGGGAGGGACAAGGAAGAATGCAAGGACAAAAGCCCCAATGAAGACATTTGGCACGCAGGAAAAATCACAAGAAGGGCCTGACTGGATCTGAGGTTCTTCTAGAGAGGTAGTAGGATGAGACTGAATTGGGGGGAGGGGTGTCCTGGATGTCACACAGAGAACGTTAGGCTCCATGAGACAAACAATAGAAAATCATTGCAGATTCTCCTCCTTGTAATTGTGAACATAGCTGATTTCTCTCTCAGGCCATAGCTGAACATACCACTCTCCTAAAAAAAAAAAAAAAAAAAAAAAGGCCATAGAGCTGGGTGCTTTCCCATAATGTGGGTTTGCAAATAGCTCTGTTTCCAAATGTCCAGCCTCCATCAAGGAAAGCGAGGGAGGCGGTGTGCATCGGGAGTGGACTGAGGACTTCTGTGACCGTATGTCACTTGTGCAGAGATGCGCCCCATTTCAAAATGTCTGGGGCCTTGGTGAGGATGTAAAGAGTCAGTGCAGTCAGGACCTTAATACTACCTTTCAGTGGGATTCTGGGGGAGATCAGCAGGGATGAGAGACGAAATAAATCCTCACCATCAGGAGCAATGACATTTAATAAAGTGATTAGTCAGTGACATTAAATAAGTTCTGGGGCCATCTTGGAGTGATTAATGTGGGTGGATGGAGGCCAGGATCTATTAGGGGAGGGATATGGAGGGCTGTTCTTTTGATTAAAAAGTGTGTGTTGGTGGGTGGGCGGGGGAGGCTGAAATTTCAGGGAAGCATTGTCATTAACTGGTTGTCTCTGGTCCCGAAATGGTCCTGCCTATCAAATAGCTCTCCCTTCTCACAGTGGTAGAGTGAAGGCGTGGCGAGTGAGGGACAGAGGGAAGGTGTTGATGCCGAGCTGCCCCTCTTGGAATCACTTTGTTGTTTGCAGACCCCTTGCACGCTTCTCTATCCACTGACATTCCCTTGTCTTGGCTCAGATGCTAAAAAGAAGCTTCTGGATTCGTACATTTTCCCTTGTACTTCCAGTTGTTGGGGTAGTCCTGGGAATCACCGTAGCTTCATACTTAAGTCCATTCTCTGTAACCCCAGGCTAGTGAGAGTCGAGAAAAGAGACCTGAGTTTTCATCTTCCATCTGGTCAAAGAGCTTCTTGAAACAGTCAAGGGTGGTAAAGGGAGACGGATGCAAGTCTTGTAAAGCAGAGTGTCCAGGACCTTGCGGAGGGCAGTAGCCCTTAGAAGCAGCACTTACGTCCACAGAATTAATGGGAGACTCACGATCTTCCAGACTGATGATTCCCAGAACTTTGGATTTCATAGACCAGTAAATTTTGTTTTAAAAGGAAGACCCATTTTTTACATTGTCAAATAATGCAATAACTAAATTACCATCCACCACTAACAAAATTACATAAAATATAGAAAGTAGGAAGAACATAACCAAAGTGACTAAAGGATATTAAACATAATGCAATTTGCTTTATGAAAAACTTACTCTTTATCGTAATTTTTCCCATTTTGTAGCTTATTCTTTACCCAACCAAATACTCATACACATTCCTGGGAGCTTAGATTCAATGCCATCTCTGGCATGTGCCCCGCCCCCCCCCCGAAACTGACTCCATACGGAAGGGAACAGCAGCTAACACTCAACAAGCACCCCCAAGAGTCGGTAAGACTGAAGGAATAACACAGTGGTTTCTTTTACACAGATCTGTGTTTGTCTTAATTCATCTTCACAACATCCCTGACAGTGATTACTATCCTTCTCCCCATTTTACAGAGAAGAAACTGAGGCACAGAGACATCAGATGACATGCCCACAGCCTTGCAGTAGGGACTGGGGGAGCTGGAATTCAAGCCAGGCAATCTGGGCCAGGCTGGGGGACTCCTGTGTGTCACCTGCTGAAATGGAAACAGCCCCTGAGGGTACAAAAAGCCAATCTGTTTGAACCCTACATTGGAATTAGGAGGAGGAGCGTGTGAGTGTGTGTGTGCATGGGTGTGTAGAGGGTGTAGTATGTGGGCACATTTGATTGAAAGAAAAACCTTATGGGGCACCTAGGTGGTTCAGTGAGTTAATTGTCTGCCTTCAGCTCAGGTCATGATCTCAGAGTCCTGGGATCGAGTCCTACGTCAGGGTCCTGCTCAGCGGGGAGCCTGCTTCTCTCTCTCCCTCTGCCCCTCTCCCCTGGCTCATGCTCTTTCTCTCAAATAAATAAATAAAATCTTTGAAAAAAAAAGAAAAGTAAAAACTTAGATATTCATAGCAATGGAAACTTACTTCATTTGATGCTTCTCAAGCATGATAGGGTCTATATTTTTTTAATTTTTAAATTTTTTATAAACATATAATGTATTATTAGCCCCAGGGGTACAGGTCTGTGAATCGCCAGGTTTACACACTTCACAGCACTCACCATAGCACATACCCTCCCCAATGTCCATAACCCTACCCCTCTCCCCCCGGCCACCCTCAGTTTGTTTTGTGACAGTAAGAGTCTCTTATGCTTTGTCTCCCTTCTGATCCCATCTTGTTTCATTTATTCTTTTCCTACCCCCCAAGGCCCCCACGTTGCATCTCCACTTCCTCATATCGGGGAGATCATGAGATAGTTGTCTTTCTCCGATTGACTTATTTCAATAAGCATGATACTGATAGGGTATATTTTATTACATCCATCTCGAGATGGAAAAACCTGTAGGAAAATTGGACATTATAATAAGTAACAATTCCGTAGCTAATATTTATTAGCACTTGTCTGTGTATCTATTTCTTTAATCCTAGCAATGACCTTAGTAGTTTCATAGTATTATTACACTATTTAACATATTACTGCTGTTGTGCAGGTTAGACTGGGACTCAAGAGAGGTAAGGCGGGTTGCAACATCACAGAGTTAGTGAGTGGTACAGGGATTCCAGTCAGAGGTGGGTAGGAGGCCTTACTCTTTTAGGGATGTCTGGGAGAAAAAGAACATGCAATTAAAAACACAAAATTAGGTACAAAGGTGAAGACGTTTAGAATGAGAAAATAAATCATAACATATTTAATACATTAAAAATAAATCAATGACACATTTTGAAAAGGCTTATATATGCCAAACATTACAAAGTTTAGAAAAATAACATTTTTATTAATTCACTGCCTGAAACACCTCTACATTCCTTTCCTCGTTTTTTTTTTCTTTTTCTTTTTTTTTTTTGTTTGTTTGTTTTTTGATTACTTAGTCTTTGCTGTGTTCATGTGTGTGGGTGGGAGGAAGGGGGAAGTTAATTGTACCAGAGAGGATTTATTCAGAGGACAACATGTGTGTGAATTTGTTACAGGAATTTGACCTGACGCAGTTGTGAGAGCTGATGGAATGTTCTGTAAGTTGCATTCTTCCCATCTTCCTCTGGGGATTATGGGCCACTGGGGAGGCAGCTGGGGAGGGTGGATCTGGAAGAAGCTACAGAGCAAAGACAGGCAATATTAGAAGCTGAAAACCCAAGAGGATGGACAGAAAACTGCGTCCATCCTTGCTGACTCTGGCGTAGTATTACTGGCATGTGGCGGAATGGAGGCCCTTCACTTTGAAGTGAACGGTGGATACCAACCCCAGATGTTGGAAAAGCTGATGGAGGGTCCAGGTGAGGAGGAAAGAGCTGCTGTCCTCCTGCTGCCTCAGACTAGCGTGTTGACTCACCAGATCAGCAAACAATATGCAGGCACTGTGACGGCCACCGCTTCCCTCCCACCCCCCCAAGTCTTTCACAAGCCTCTCCCTGTGGCCCATCATGGTCAGAAATGTACAAGAGCCAACACCCTGGGAAGTATATTTCAGCCTATACAAGCTGACACATAACAAAGTGGCCTCGTGTTTTCTGCTGATGTTGGTTAGATGTTCAATAAATGTCAAATGTGTCCAGTTGCTTGATCGTGTTAAGTCCTTTGTATGGATACTGATTACCTGTTTACATGTTACATTGATTTTTGAGAAAAGAGTGTTGAGGTCTCTAACTGTATTTGTTACTTTGCTATATATTTCCAAATATTCCCAATAACCAGTTAATCAGTGTTTGTTATTTCAGTGATTAGTTAGTCTTGGATTGCCTCTACATATAAAAACGGGGTAGAGGGACACCTGGGTGGCTCAGTTGGTTAAGCCACTGCCTTTGGCTCAGGTCATGATCCCAGGGTCCTGGGATTGAGTCCCGCATGGGGCTTCTTGCTCGGCGGGGAGCCTGTGTCTCTCTCTGCCTCTGCCTGCTGCTCTGCCTGCTTGTGTTCTCCCTCTCTCTCTCTCTCTCTGATAAATAAATAAATAAAATCTTAAAAAAAAAAACGGGGTAGAAAGAACCCTCAGTCTTAACTAATTAAAGAATATATTTATAAATATATAAAAATATGTAAATTTATAAAATATATATACATGTTATATATATCTTTAAAATATATAAATACATATGTAATATATGTACCTTTTTTTTTTAACCGAAACATATGCCCATGTTTTGGCCCCCTCCCAGGCCTGGGAAAGCACCCATGCAAATGAAGGACCATGGCTTCAGTTTTCTCTGATTCTAGCCCAGGTTTGCCTCCAGAGCCCAACCTCTTGACCACCGTACCGCCTCTTTTGTGAGAGAATCAGAACCAGATTTCAGGTACGACTCACAAGTTTTTGTTGGTTGGTTGGTTGGTTGGTTTCCTCTGTGTAAAGAATAACCATATATTCCTGACGTCCACTGTGACCCAACTACTGCCATCAGCATATCTTAGTTAAGTTCGCTCCTATTTGTCTAAGAATGTATCCCGATTTTTGCTTGAGAAAAATGGGAAACCTCCCAATCCCAGCATTGAAGAAGAAGCAGATAAAGGTTTGAGGGAAAACTAACACTGTGATTCTTGCTTTAAGTAGGACATTGGACTGAATAGCCCCCATATTACCTTCCAAAGAATCATTCCACTGCCTTCTACCATCTCCAGCAGCAAGAATTTGGCCTGAGTTGAAGGTATCCATCTATTTTCATTCACTTGTAAATTCTGCACAGGTCAGTTTCCTTCAGAAAGTTAGCTACCATATACCTGATTTAATAGTGAATAAAACAAACAGGGTTGATGATAAACGCAAGGGTGCCTCTTATACTTTTCCATTGGATTAGGACATAGAGACAGAGCCCTGTGGGTATAGCTGCTGGATAAAGATTATACAAGACTCCGTCAGTACTGCTGGAGAAGATAGGACATAATAATAACAATGGCCATAGTATCTCCCATTTTTAAATGGGTATTACATACCTTGTTCTCTTGGTACAGGAATTGGTTTACATGCAGTGGATCAGTGAAGCTCCCCAGTAACACTGGAGGGAAGTACTTACCCACTATGTTATCGAGGGGGCAACGTCCTCTTAATAAGCAGAAACAGTGTTCTGGTGTCGGTGAAATCTACCTGCGAAATGACAGGTTAACGGATGGAGATGCATCTCAAGCGTCTGCGAACAACTTGAGCACAGCCCAGAATCCGCTCACACGTATTTCCATTCCTCCGTAGGCTTTATCTTCACCTCCGTGGCAGGGAGGGGGAGAAGGCTTTTTAATAAGCAATGTCATTTAATGCTGGGGACAATCAAACAAAACTTCCCATGAAATTTTTACCACCATTGCCTGCAAGTTTTAATCAAGAGAAACATCCCTATATGCCTTCCCCAGTGAGTCCTGGCCTCCATCCACCCACGTTAATCACTTCACAATGGCCTGAGAACTTATTTAATGTCACTGCTTAATCATTTTATTAAATGCCACTGCTTCTGAATGTGAAGATTTGTTTGTATCTCATCTCTGACATCTTCCATAGAACTCTAAGAACCCCAACTCTTTCTCAAAAGAACACAAGTTCCCCCCCTGTGCACCCCAATGGTCACTCCTTGCTGGAAAGCCAAATGGTAAAATCAGAAAAAACCATTTTTTTTCTGACCTATGTCCCCTTTGGTCTTACTGCCTGAAATCCTATGGTAGAAAGCTTTTGCTATAGACCGAGCATGACCCTCTCTAAATCCCTCTTTTCTATGGGCCATAGTATTTTATCCTGTAAATTTTCATTTTTCGTGATTATTCTCTGTTCTGAGAAAGGGATGTGAAAGTTCTGGAAACTTCAAATGAGAGGTTGCTGAGAAAGACCTAAGAAACAGAGGAAAAGATCTTCTGTCCCCAAAAGAAATGTTGCCCAAATAGTTCTTGCTCCGTTGACTAAAACCAAGATGCGGTCACATGACTGGCATAAGAAATGTCTTGCGCAGCATCAGTGGGGGAAGTTGGGAGTGTGAAGGAGTAATGAGTTGCATAATTGGTACAAGAAGAATCTGCTTTGGTGGGAGGTGATGGTTTTCATTGTAGCTGATACCATCTTGGACAGAAAAAAAAAAAAACTGAACTCTGCCGAGTGTTTCCTATATATCATGAAGATAAAGTCTCTGAGACAAATACTTTTGTTTCCAGGGATAGAAAATGGATTTCTTTGTGCATCCCAGTGCCAGTTAATTGGGCTTGCCACAGCACTGCATTGAGAAGGATTCTGAGACCTCACCCATTGCAGCTGGGAAGAGACCTGTGATGAGTTAACAAGGTCTGCTGTGGAAAGAAGAAAGGAATGTCATGACTTCCTAGTACCTGCTCACTCTGCATTGGCATATTGCTCAATCCGCCCAAAGCTGCCATGGGGACGGGAGAAATGCAGGTAGTAGACACAAAGCCCCCCACCCTTTATTCCATTCAACCCTTGAAACTCTTTCCTCACAGGAAATTTGAAGCCATTCTTGGCTGCACATATTTACTTATTTTTAAATTTATTTGGAGTTTATTGCAGTATTATTAACAATAGCCTAGATATGGAAGCCAGTAGATGAGTGTATAAAGATGGGGGTGTGTGTATGTGTGCATGAATATTACTTAGTCATTAAAAAGAATGAGATTTTGCTATTTGCAACAATAAGGATGAGCCTAGAGGGGATTATGTTAAGTGAAATAAGTCGGAGAGAGAAAGACAGATATCATATGATTTTACTCATGTGGGATTTAAGAAATAAAACACAGGAACAAACAAAGGAGAAAAAGAAGAGACAAAAAGCCAGACTTCAATACAGAGAACAAAGAGATGGTTACCAGAAGGGAGGCAGGGTGGGGGTGGGGGAAAGTGGTTGGGTGAAGCAGGTGAAAGGGATTAAGAAAACACTTCTCTTGATGAGCACTGAGTAATGTATAGAATTGTTGAATTACTATACCATATACCTGAAACTAATATACTGTATGTTAATTATGCTTCAATTTAAAGAAATAGAAACCATTCTAAAATTCCTTTAATACCTCAAACAGAAAAAAAAAAAAAGAACAGGTTTCTGAGAGGGTCATCACAATGTAAAGGTTTCAGAATGTTCTATTTTTTCTGTTAACATCCATTATATTAATAAGGGAGCTTTCTTTATGGGGAAAATTCTTTGAGAATTATGCTTAAGAACTTAGAAATATGGAAAGAAATCACCTTTTTCACGCTAAGTATGATACTCATCATAAAGTGGAGATCTTTTACTATAGAATATAAACAAGGACTTTTTTTTTTTTTAACTCAGGACATTTTTTTTCCTCATTTGACCCACTTCCCTAAGACAGTGTTATGACTTATTTCATCCCCATTTCACGGGGAACATGCTGCCCGGAGCCAGTCAGTACAGCATGGAGACTAGTACTCAGTCTGTCTCGTGTTACAGTTTGGGCTCCTAACCACTCTGCTCTATTGTCTCCTTCTGTGACCTTTAGAAAAGAAGCAGCATCTCATCCATCGGTAGGAAGCATGGAGGAACACAAAAGGGTAGCTATGAGAAATCAAGAGGGGGCTGGCTGTCTCTAATCCATAGGATGTGATGGGCACTAGGCAGGGACCCATCACCCTTTTCATCGAAACCACCAATACTCACTCTTGGGGAGAGAGATGGAAGGGTGGGAACCAGGGAGGCGCTCTAAGGAAGGATGCCTTATAAAACTTTAAACTTGGGGTTCAGGTAGGCAACATTTTTCATTTCAACGAAGGTTGGGATTTGAATCAAGAAATTAGTTCAAAAGACAGCCAGAGTGGTTTGATTTCTTTCTAGAATTAGATGATGGGTGGATGGTTGGATGGATGGATAGATGGAGGATAGGTGGATAGATGGATAGATTAAATGAAGGATGGACAGACAGAAGACAGATGACAGATAGATAGATAGATAGATAGAGATAAGCAAGAGCTGTCTGCAAATTTAGTATTACAGAATGGCATTTGGTTTTCTGGGCCATGGTTTAAGATGCTGAAATGTTGGTCTCTTGGCAGGGAAAAGAGCACGTATCCCATATATGCAGGCTACCTGGGTGCTTATTGATTTATCAAGCAGAGTTTACACTAAAAATAGAGGCAGAGAAAAAAAATGCCCAGAAACGAAATCAGAGCAGTACCTATAGCAAGAGAGGAAAAAACAACAGTGGAAGGGATACCTGGTTCTTCATAATGGAAATAATGGGAGGAAAAGCTGAAAATAACACTGAAAAAAAATGTAGCCTTAGTACATCCCACAGCCCCCCGGGTCATAAACAAAGGTAGGCATCATGTCTCTACAATGTCTTTCTCATCAACTTTGCAAACATGCTATTCATTCTTCACTCTTAAGAAAACCTTCTTTTAATCCCCCCACCTCCAATCCCATTTCTCGACCCCTTTTTCTTGGAAAAAAAAAAAAACCTTAAAAGAGTCCCCCGTTGTCCTCACTTTTTGCTCTGACCCTATTCCATCAGACTGTTACTTTTATCAGCTCAGGAAAACATCAGCTCAGGAAAACCTCCATGTTGCAAAACCTAAGAGCCTGCTCTCTGCTTACATGAACTAAGAGCAGAGCAAAGGTCCAGCCATATACGTAGCCATAGCCATTCTGGCTGTTAAAATATTAAAATAGTTCCACGCTGTTGATAAATAGCCACATTTTTTTTTTATCCCCCTGAGAGTTCCTGCCAACCCTTACTATTCCTCTCTGGATCTCAGTGCTGACCTTCTCAGAATCCAGGATAGGGTTAATCCAGGGCAGTACAAAGGGCTCGGGTCCCTGCTCCAGCACTAAGACCAGATACTAGTATCACGGGTCAACAGTGGATGTGCCAGTTATGCCCTTCAAGTGTCCTTATTTCTTTGCATTGCTCTCCCCCCTCCTCAGCATCCCCGAGGGGAGTGGTCCATGCACTGCCCGCACTCAAACACAGCCCTGAGCATCTCTGAGTGACAATGCTTGACAAGCTTCCTGGTACCCACCAGGCTGCTGGAATGCCAGCCAGCCCTTATGGCGCTCATGAGCCAACTATAGATCCTGGCTCTGGTGTGCCCAGACATCTGTAGAAAGTGTCCCTGCTGGCACTGCACTCAAGTGAGAAAATCCTTGGGCTCCAGCTGGCTTCTGAAGCTCTGGCATAGTGCTGCTGGTGCCCATCCTGGTGTTGTCTTCACACGGTGACACAGGACTGTAGCCTCCATGGGACGTTGCCTCAGAAGGGGTCTGGAAGAGGCAGGAAGAAGAGGTGAGCAAACGGGACAAGATGGAGCCCTTGGAGACAGTGAGAGGTCAAGGATGCCCAGAGTATGAGTCACTGTTGAATTCCTCTTCTATTTAACTGGACAGGCTCATTAAAACCCACCCAACACTCACCAATTGTGGGGGTATTAGCAGCAGTAATTTTATTAATAAAAATGAGAGCCCTCACTTAAAATATTTGCTCTGTAGCTGGTACGTATCAACTCATTTAAGGACTTAATCATCATTATTATCCTCATTTCTCTGGAGAAGATAACAGGCACAGGGACGTCATTTACAATGTAAATGGCAGAACTGAGATTCAAACTCAGTCAGCCTGGTACGTGGCCAATGCTCTTAACGGCTACACTGTTCTGCCTCTTGTTTGGCCCAAAGGACCGTATATTCCACCCAATTACATGTGACATTCCAAAACGATGGTTTTGATTTAGTTGGTAATAAAGATTTTTAATTCACGGTATCTCAGTAATGTAAAGGCCAAAACATTTGGGAGGGTAGGACATTTTTAATGTAATTGCTTTCCAATAGAAGCTGAGAGAATTTGGCACCATGATCTATATTATTGATGTTAATTTGATAGTCGAAGTCACCGACGGCTAGTAATTTACTGGGGAAGTTTTTGTGTGTTTGATGCTGTCCTCCTCATCAAAGCAGAGCTCCCACACAGCCTCGTTTAGCTAGTGACATCCTCTTCGCATAAAAGATCACGCTAACAATTTACAAAAATTAACAAATGATTTGGAACTTATTGCAATTTTTTTACTATGTCACACGATGGGATTAAATTTAACTTAGTTTTTTCAAAAGATAAAGGGGGATTTCTTTTAGGTTATCATATGTGTACTTCCACATTAATTTATTTCATCATGCTGATAGTTAAATATTTTGCATATCACCTTACCTTTCACTAGCATTTGATACTCCCTCCTCCTTAAGACACGTTTTGAACTGGCTTTCATATAAGCACCCTTGCTTTCCTCCTAGGTCACGACAGCAACTGTGCTTTCTTTCACTGGCTATTCAAACCTTATGTCCATCCTAGCCTCCAGTTCTGGGATCTCTTGTCTTCCTTGTCCATGTTCTCTCTCTTGGTCATCTTATTCAGTATCATGGCTTTCAGTACTGTCTGTACACTGGACAGCTGCACACGTGGGCCTCCTGTCTTACCTCTTTCTTAGACACCAGGCGACTGTATCCCATGGCCACTAGACAGCTCCACGTGAGCATCCAAAAGACATCTGAAATCCAGTCTGTCTAAAACTCAACTCTTGATCTCCAAATGCGTATTGTCCTTCCCACCTTGGTAGGTGGCAACTATATCCATCTGGTTGTTCCTGTCCCAAATTTCAGAGTCATTTTTGATCCCTTTCTTTTCATCCCACATCCAATCTGTCAGCTGTTCTTTTAGGATCTATTTTCAAGATAGATCCAGAACCAGACCACGTTTCACCATCTGCTCCTCTGCTGCCCTGGGCCAGGCTGTCGTCAATTTCACCTTGACTGTTTGCACAATCTCCTTAACGGTCTTCCGGTGAAGACCTCACGTCCTCACTCTCCTATGCTCTCTTACTGATGCTTGAGGGTGATTCCTTTAAAACATAAGGCAGATCATGTGGCTGTGCGATTCAAAATCCTCCAGCAACTTCCATTTTATTTAGAGTATAAGTATAAGCCATCATAGCGACCCACAGCGCCCTTCATGATCTGACAATACATGTCTTCTCTGATCGGTCTTCTTTCTTTACTTGGCTTCAACCGTGCTGGAAGCCTTTCTACTCCTCGAACACAACAGACACACTCCTGTCCCGGGATCTTCCCATCAGCCCTTCTATCTGCCCAGAAAGCTCTTCCCCTAGATATACCCTCGTAGTCTTTCCCTTGCTTGCTTCATAGCTTTTTTCAAATTTCTGTTTTAGCTTCTAATCGCTGCTGTAACAAATTAGCATAAAAGTAGTGGCTTAAAGCAAGGTGTATCATTTTACAGTTCTGGAGGTCAGACTTCGTAAAATCAAGGTATTAGCAAGATTGCATTTCTCGGGAGGCCATTTCTTCACCTTTTCCAGATTCTAGAGGCATCTGTATTTCTTGGGTCTCAGCCCCTTCAAAGCCACCTGTGTAGCATCTTTAACTTCCTCTTTCTCTGCCCTCTGCTTCCACTGTCTCATCGGCTGTTCTGGCTCTGAGCCTCCTCCCACCCCTTTATAAGGACCCTTGGGATTACAGTGGGCTCACCCACATGAACCAGGATAATCCCCTCATCTCAAGGTCTTTAACATAATCTCCTCTGCAAAGATTCTATCTTCACAGGTTCTGGGGATACGGATCCGGACGTCTTTGGGAACCACACCTCAGCATACCACAGTGACTCTCTTCGTAGACCTTCCCCAACTAAAACACTCAAACTTACAAATCTCGTTTCTCTAATAGAAAGCTCCCCCTTCCTTTTCTGCTTAATTTTTTCTTCATGGCGCTTACCACCACCTGACACACTATATATCTAAAATTCATCTAGCCCATTAGCATGGGGGTAGGCGGTTTTGTCTCCTCTATCCACTGCTATATCACCAGTGCCTAGAAGGGTACCCAGGACATAATAGACACTCAATAAATGTCTGCTGAGGTAAGAATAAGAGATATTTCATAAATAATAACATATGGTAGAATGAGAGTCACAACTAGGATCTGTTACTAAAATTTATATGTAGAAGATATTACTAGTGTTAGTTACTATTATTATTATTATTTTTTTTTTGGAATGGAGGCCAGTCTTTAAAATTCCCTGAGCAGGAGTACCTGGGTGGCTCAGTCACTGAAGTGTCTGCCTTCAGCTCAGGTCATGATCTCAGGGTCCTAGGATCGAGCCCCACGTCTGACTCTCTGCTCAGCAGGGAGTCCGCTTCTCCCTTTCTCTCTGCCTGTCTCACCCCCTGCTTGTGCTCTGTGTGTGTGTGTGTGTGTGTGTCTCAAATAAATAAAAAATAAAATCTTAAAAAAAATTCCCTAAACAGCTCAGTTATACAAACAAAGCTTAATTTATCTTATTTTGTAAGACACCTGACCTAGGTCATTTCTTGCATATGCCTCTGAAAATCCACAAGCAAAATTTGAACTGTTTCCCAAGGCTGATGTGAAGTAACTACTGACCGGTTTCTAGCCATTTAAGAAAATTCTAATATCACTAATCCCTGGGAAGAACACACAGTGCTTTCTTACTATATCACAGCTGCTTTATATAAATATACCCCTGAGCCTTGCTTCATGTTTTGGTGTTCTTACTCCCGGGTGCAAGTTGTCTTTTTGCTGTGTGCACAATCAACTTTTACTCATTACTAATTTGGTAATCCCTTAGGTTTACTTCTGTTCTTTATGGACCTTTGACAAAGTGTTTGCCAATATCTCCCCATGCTGGCATATGGAAGGCTGCAGTTTCAGCTTCCTTGCCATGAGTTGGAGTCACGTGACTAATCCTGGTCACTGAAATGTGACCATAAGTGATGTATGTCATTCATACCTAGTCAGAGGCAATGGAAAGCCACTCACTCTTCTCCAGTCCTCTTTCCCCTGCTGAGGCAACTAGGGAGCTGGTTGTTTGAGATGGTAGCTACAGATGGCAGAATGTCTAACAATCTAAGTTTCTTAGTGACTTTGCAAAACAGAGCCTTCCCTTTTTCCTCACCAACTACAGTAGAACAAGCCACATGATTAAGAAATCAACTTTTGTTCTATGAAGACCCTGATACTTTGTTATTAGAACATAACTTGGCCCATTCTGATTAATACAGTACTTCTTACACAAAGTTGAGTGTCCTTGTTAAAAAAAAATATGTAGCATTGATTTCATAGTTGGGTGGTTATTGGTAAGGAAAGTGATTCCCCAGGCTAGAAAGGCTGTGATCCATGTTTTGTAGTGACCAAAAATTTAGTAAAGCTGTCACTCCTGTAACTTGAAAAATAGATCATGGTTTGAATGAAGCCACAGCTCTAGGGGAAACCATGTTAGAATGTTTGTTTGGTGTTGTGTGTGGCTAGGTATTATTAAAAAAAGACATAAGCCCAGGAGAGAACTGCCCAATTTGAAAGCAGAAATGAAAGGAAATTGAGAGATTTAGGAGTTGGGGCTTTGGAAGGTTAAAAAAAAACAGAACCCAATGGCTTCTAGACTCCAAATAGTAAAATATAAGAGTCAGAAAGCAATTTTAAGGTAGATGCCAATAAAACCTTTCAACAGATTATATTACCTAAGGGCAAGGATCAGATTAAAGGTATATTGCTCAGTAAATCTTTTCCAACTGTATAAAATTACTTATGTCGAATAATAAGGGTAAAACTTTTCCACAGAAGTGGGAAAGAGAAAGAGAGCGGTAGGAGTGATAATGCACAGAAATGTATCAGGTAGGAGGAATGTGTCCAAAAGGAACTGCAGGATCTTTCTCTTTTCTCTGCTTCTTAAAGAATTTGGCCCTAAAGCTATTAGGTAGGCAGAGGAAGGTGGCCCCGCACACTTGGGGCAGAGGTTGGAGCAACCACAGTGGCCAAGAGGAGGGCTCTGGAGTCTGGGCTGAATAAGGAGAGCGTCCGTCTGCAGAGGACGGCTGCCTAGGTCTGAGCCTCAGTGGGATGAGGAGGGTGTCTCCTTGAAGGGGCACCCACTCGTCAAATCTAGGACAGTTGGATCATCAAAATAAATAAAAATGGTAATGGATTATTACAATCCATTAGACTAAATGAGAAACGTAGGTATTTTTAAGATTTTATTTATTTATTTGACAGAGAGAGAGATCACAAGTAGGTAGAGAGGCAGGCAGAGAGAGAGGAGGAAGCAGGCTCCCCGCTGAGCAGAGAGCCCGATGCGGGGCTCGATCCCAGGACCCTGGGATCATGACCTGAGCCGAAGGCAGAGGCTTAACCCACTGAGCCACCCAGGCGCCCCACGTAGGTATTTTAAATACAAATTAATAAATGGATTTGCTGAGAGTTTGATGACAAATGGGAAAGAGACATAGTCCCAAGTATATTCCCACAACAGTTATTAGTTACAAATGGAAAAAGAATAACTTTGCAGTGGAAAGCATGGCAGATGTCATCTCATCCCAGTGATCAAAGTGAAAAAATGAAACTCAGTGTCACCCAATGGCAGGCGATGAGAATACAGCATCATCTCTATGATATTCCTGACAAAATGTACAGCTTGAACCTGATAATAGTGAAACATGAAACAAATGCAAATCAAGGGACACAGTACAAAGTAATTGGTCTATAATCTTCAAAAGTATCACAGTAATAGAAGTCAAAGAAAGACTGAGCAACCGGGCCACAGTGAGAGACATTAAGACATGGCAATGAAAGGCAATTCATGATTCTGAACTGGATTCTTTTGCTCTAAAGCACATTTTTTTTTTAAGTATCAGGCCAAATTTTCGTGTGTCTGAGGACTAAATGGTAGAAGCCTATCAATGTCGGTTTCCTGATTTTGAATATTGTATTTCAGTTCTATAGGAGAATGTCCTTGTTAGTAGGAAAGTTACATACTAGGGGACAATGTTACCTCAGGTCAGCAACTTACCCTTACATGGCTCAAGGAAGGAAAGCTCTTGGTGCCATACTTGCAGCTTTTCTGCAAATATGAGATCATTTCAACATAAAATAATTATAAAAATAAGCAAAAAAAAAAAAAAGAATTGTGAATATGGTATGGTCTCTGGCACATGAGGATGACCGGAATCAAATGCAGAGAAGCTAATGTTCTATGTTTTTGAAAGATCAGGAGGAACTGTTGGCTCCCCGCCTTTTCTAGGTAGAATGTAGGCTGTGAAATCTGCATCGTCCTCAGGGAAGGTTTAGTTCCCAAAGTCAGCATCAGTTGTGGCTCTAGAGAAAATGGTAAACGAAAGATCTCCCAAAGACTAGGGTCAAGGAAACAAAGGCCAAGGAAGCTTTCGGGGTGGAGTGGCCTCGCGACACTTACCAGTGAGATTGAACAATTCCTAGGGAGCAGTGATTGCTTCCCCTCCCTGGATGTTGTGTCTTGAGCCCATGCAGGGGAGATGACTTGTCGTTTTCAGTCAGTATCCTGATGAAGAGGGGCCATGCCTGGATTTGAAGCAGAGACCCTAGGCTTTGAGCTCAGTACGATGACTGCTTGGGACTCTCAGTCCGCTCCTTTGGTGAAGGTTGTTGACCAAGAACAAACTGAATATTTAGTGTCTAGAAGAGACCTCTTTGGTAGCTATTGTTAGGATTCACCAAAATCTGGTTCTTTTCCTTCTGTGCATCTAGGACTCTGTAATTGTTAGCCCAGATGACTTGTGGCTATTTTAGGCCAATGAAAGGTGAGCCGAACTGATTTGTATCCCTTCTGTACAGAGACAGTGAGGAGTCCAAATGCTACGCCCCATCTTGCCTGGCTGTGCCGGTTGAAGAAGTCATGTTCTCCAGGTGGAGCCACTGCAAAATGACAAGCTATCAGCCTGGGTCCTGCATGTCATTGTGGAGTCAGGCACCTAATAGAATCAAGAAATAATGTGAGTAAAGAAAACTTTCTTTGTTGTTGTTGTTGTTTTGGGATTAAACCACTAAGTGTGGAGGTTGTTTCATTACTTAGTATAATCTAGACAATGTAGATATCTCATCCAATGTACCAACCTGAGTAGAGGGAAGGTAAAAGACATGAGCATCTGATTGAGGATAAAAGAAAAGGGGTGTGATTGATATCTTTGTGGGATGCTACTGCAAATTCACCAGAGACCAGGGTATGGATTTCTTGATAGACATAACTATGCTAGCATAGCAACAAGACAGAGAAAGTTGCTTTCTTTAGGCATGGGGCCATAGAAAAGGAAAGTGCCCCCTTTTGATCCTGGTCCTTCAAAGAGCTGGATTCTTAGCACCTGAAGTGGAATTCCTGTTAATTCTTGGTCTTAGGAATTCTGTCTCCTCACCTACCTGGTTTTGGTGATAATTCTCAAATGCTCTGTATCTCTGGGTTTGGCATTATAGATCACTTGGGATACCCAACTCTTAGTAGGTGTTCTCAGGTTTATTTTGGTTTCAGTTTATTTAATATTCTTGACAGAAATCCTGGCTCATCTGATGGAAATAAAGATACTACAATGATACCCCTCACCATAATGAGTTACTCTAGAAATACTTCTTAATGAGAGTTAACACCCTTCTACTGAGGATACAAATGGTTGCCAAAACCATAAGAGATACTTTGTAGTATAAGTTCACCAAATGCAGATTTTGGTCAAATGCCCCATGGTCAAGTGTTAAAACCAATATTCAGAGCCAAATCAAAGATGAAAATAGCCATTATCAGAGGATGTAATGGGGTATAAGATATATTATTTATGCATATACAAAATTTATATTTATAGGAAGTGTCTTATTAGACCCAAAATATTATTATTATAAATGATAATTATAAATGTCTCACTAAACTTTTAGAAGTGAAATTTTAAAATTCTAGGCTTACCATAGGACTTCAGTGGTAGCACTTGCTTATCATGGTCAGCTGTTGGACAGCTCCCAGATGGCATGATGGCAAGATTAGGAAACTCATTAAAATTGGTAAAAGAACAAGAAATTGAGGGGTCACCTAGTCTTTCCCTTATGTTATCCTCTTGTCTTCGACTCTAGTATTCTTTATTATGGCTAGTTATTGTATGTGATTTTGGAGTTTTCCCTTCTTGTGAAATTTGGAGGTCACAAATTGACCTTCTTCATTCTGACAGGATAGAAAAAATTTTCCCCCAAAGAAATTTTTCTTGAAAGAATCACAGCCTCAGTGGAATTAGAAAACTAAAATTTATATATAGTTCTTAAAGCTTATTTTGTTTAATACACATCTAATCGTTTTATAAACATTAGAACTATGGCATAATCCCATTTTTATTACCCTGCTTTGTATTATTTAAATTCTTATAAATATTTATTTGCTGAGAAAGAATAACTTCCTGAAGTTATCCTACTAAGATAACTCCCCTTAATTTTTGTATTAACTGCTAACCTATATCCTTATTTATCTATTTAAGGACTCAATTACTTTTGTACAAAAAAAGAAGAGCTTCCATTTTTGTTGTTCAATTTTATAATTGCAATAATAAATATGCCTTCATACTTTTAATAGACTAAGAATGTTCATATATAAAATACAGAAAAGGATTTTCACTCTAAGTTGTATCTAGAATGTTCACTTATATTTACTTATTGATTGATTTTATTTATTTGAGAGAGAAAGAGAGCGCAAATGGGGGCAGGGGAAGAAGCAGGTTCCCCACTGAGCAGGGAACCCTAATCAGGGCTCAATCCAAGGGCGTTAAGATCATGACCTAAACTGAAGGCAGATGCTTAACTGACTGAGCCACCCAGGTATCCCTCGGATGCTCACTTATATTTAAAGGATCAATGATAATCTGAGGAACATGTTACATTTCTGTTACTTATTTTGCTAAACTGATTAGACATAGTAGCAAACCAGTGGATGAAGTTGTTATTGACCAGATCAAAGGTGCCCAAAGTTATGTTTAAACATAGAACTAGACTATCCTCACATCCAGAGGCTGAAACTGATCATGAAGCCAAGGCTGAATAGCAAATTTGTTGGCCAAATTGGATGAAGCCTTGCTGTGGTGAATCTCCAGTGTATACAAACAATGCTTTGAAGACAAAGTCTCTGATATCTAGAACTTACCAGAAGGTGAATACCAAAGACCACATTCAAGCCAGGCACACTGTAATCAGGAAACCAATCCTCTTCTCTACGCAGATCACTCCTCGTATGGGATTGGACTGGTTAGGAAACCCTGCAGAAGCAATGAGGAAAGCAGCACCCATAGATGCAGAAGAGGGATGGGGAAACACCATTGTCCTCAGTTTTGCCAAAGAAGATTTATGTTAAATAAAAAGCTCATCTATAGTTCTAACCAAAGAGCAGAATAAAAAGAAAAGGGAAATAGATGATGGGACAGAAATCTGGACCATCTCCCTAGCTCTGCTAGTTATTCATGTTCCACTTTAATCAAGACATGGAATCAACATGAGCCTGAGGTGTGCCCTCTGCAAAATGTAGGTAATAGTATGTACATTATCAAATTAATATAGGAAAGTTTAAAGTTTTGTAAATCCTAAAACTCTGCATAAAATAAATAGCTTTTAAACCTCCAAGTAAGCTCTTTATTTAAAAAAAAAAAGGCTTGTCAGTTCTTTTTGAAGACTGATAGATTGATTGCTTGATTTAAGAGAGAGAGAGAAAAATTGTGCACACAGGGGAGGGGGGACAGAGGGAAAGAATGTCAAGCAGATTCCCCGCTGAACACTGGGGCTCGAGGCCAGGCTGGAGGTGGGGCCCCACTCAGGGCTCTATCCCATGGTCCCGAGTTATGACCCTGAGATCATGACCCCAGTCAAAAATAGGAGTCATAAGCGCAACCAACTGAGCCCCCCCAGAACCCCAAATCTTATCTATTCTGATTACTCCCTTACCTTTCCAGTCTGCTGACTCTATTTTTTTTTTCATGCTTACATGTTAACATCTTAAAAAACAATATTAGTAGGGGCACCTGCATGGCTCAGTGGATTAAAGCCTTTGCCTTTGGCTCAGGTCATGATCCCACGGTCCTGGGATCAAGCCCCACATAGGGCTCTCTCCTCCGTGGGGAGCCTTCTTCCTCCTCTCTCTCTCTCTGCCTGCCTCTCTGCCTACTTGTGATCTCTGTCTGTCAAATAAATAAATAAAATCTTAAAAAAAATATTAGTAAATGCTACCATAATTCCCATTTTGCGGATAAGGAACTGAGGAACAGAGCTAAGATTACATAGCTCAAAGCATCATAACATGCATAATTTACCAGTAAATCTAAATCTGGGAACCTTCAAGGCTGAACCTTGGCCTCAGTCCATGATTACTTGAGCTAGGCAAATGTCAAGTGTAATAACATCAAGCCGTGCCTGAGAAACCTCTGAACTTAATGCCAACTCTTTTCATCCCATTAGGACACATTTCCGAGATTAAAAAGATAAGGTTTGTTTAAATACTGGAGAAAGGAAGACTGCTGCCTAAAATATTTTTTATTTAAAGTGCTTGAATATTCATTGCGAAAACTAATACTGCTCCTGAGGCCAAGCACATGACCCATTTGCATGCCTCAAAGAGGGCCAAATCTCAGTCTTGAAAGCTCCAAATAAACCGGTCACATTGGGACGGGCCAGCACCGCAGTGAGCTGGCTGACACGGGGCAACAAAAGTGGCCTGTTGGAATTGGTCAGATCCGTGTAAATATCAGAGATGGCCCTCAGCCACCCTAAAGCTAGGCTTCGGACAACTGGGAGGATGGCTGCATTCGCGAATTCCTTCCATAATGGATGTGGGAGGGGGCCATGCCAAACAAGGCGAAAGGATCCTGAAGTTCTCTTCTAATTTGGCATGGGAGTGGGCAGGCCCAAGACTGTGTTCTTCATTAGGACAGAATCAGGTGATTGTTCTCCCAGGGCTCCATCACAGGTCAACCCGTGTTGACCTGGCAACTATCGGTACAGAGGGAATGGGCCCATTCCTTAAATCTCACTTAGACTGTTCTTGGAATGACAGAGAGCACTGTGTACTTTCCCTCCAGTCCCACCACAACAGCTGAAGCAAACAGAAGTGAGAAAACACCCACTCCTGAGCTTGATACGGTGGGCCTAAAGAGGGGAAACCCCAAGGGTCAGCTCAGACATATCCCAAGTGCTTAAGTTCCAGGGGAAAAAAGATCAAGAATAATGACATCAAGGAAGCCGGGGAGCCAGAGCCAGAGAAATACGGTGGCAGCCCTGGAGGCTTACCTAGCGATGAGACCCTGGTGGCTGAGTCTGCCTAGTTACGAGGTCAGTAAAAGCAAACTTGTGATCTCCATCCTTCTGTTTATTTTGTTTCTGTCGGTTGGTTTAGAATTCAAGAGCGGAGGCTAGTAGTGTGCTTTATTATAGTCCCTCAAACCCCAGACTTGAGTCTAGGATGCACTGGCTCAACAGATGAGTGTGAACATGAGTTAGTGACTCAATCCAACCGGGTCTCTGTTTTCTCATCCATAAAATGGGGATAATAGTCAGAACTGCTTCAGGAGTTGTTTCGCAGGGGGACCACGTAACCCAAGAAAAGGGTTTCACGGGGTCATTGCACATTTTCAGTACCCAAGAAGTGTTGCCTATTATATTTATAATTTAATGCTTTAATTTTATTTTTATTCTTTATTATTATAATTTTGATTTTTGCTGCAAAAAACGCGTTAGTCAGTCTTGTTTTTTACATATGTTCTCTTGGCCCTGATGTCAGCTAATGTCCCAAACTCCTCTCCACCCAGTCCATGTGGAAAGGGATTTGAGACATTAACTGGTATTGGTGAAGATGGGTTGGGGCATTAACTGGGGTCAGCGGAGATGGGGCTGGGATATTACTGATACCAGCAGAGATGAGTTTAGGGCATTAGCTGCCATCAGTGCTAAAAGGACTGGTCGAAAAGGAAAACACAGCACTAAAATTCTGGGGCAAAGATCGAAATTGGACTATTGTCAAGAACAGAAAATAAAAGAAATCCAATTGTATAAAGGAAGAAACAAGTTTTACAATGTGTGTACGTGTTCTAGGAGGCAGTGCAGGAGTCAGGTAAATCAATACCTTGCAAATTGCCAGCACTCAGAGGTTGGCGGGTTATCACTTGCAGAGAGAGAAGGGAATAAGCAGGCTTTAGAAGCATGCTTTCCAGGAACGCTGCAGACAGGCACAGGTGGTGCGTGCCCGGGGCTGCTTAGCTAAAGAGCAAATATATAGAGACAGATAATTTGTAACAAAAGCCTCTAAGACAGGGTGCTGTGGTTACCTCCCTGTTGAAGGCGATGCTCCCAGTAGCTCCTACAAGTCCATACTGGAATTGTTGCATGACATTGGAGGAAAGCAGCTGACCCCTAATTGGCAACAGTTATGATGGCCATGATCCATCCGACCACCACCCCGTGTTTACTAAGCCATGTGGATTTGTTATACAGATATGATCTTAACTCCTTCAATTATCTAACAGGAAACTATGGTCAGAGGAGCTAAGGTGATTTGCCTACCTTCACAGAGCTAGAAAGTTATAGATTTGGGCTACAAACCGGGCTTACCAGAGCAGAAGAAAAATTCTCATATAAAATATAAGAAATTCTTCTGTCAAGATGCAGTGGTAGAAGCAAACCACTTCTAAGAAGTGGCTTTTGAAAGATCCCAGCAGCAGAGGTAAAAAAGAGAAACCTTTATATTCTTAGAAAAACAGAATTGAGCTCTTTTGTAGATTGCTCTGAAAAAGTAAAACTGAACTATGCTTTCAGGAATGCCGAAAAAAAAGCTCGCAAACATACAGACAGAAGAGACATGCAAAGGTTACTAAATAACTCCCTGCTAGACTTCAGAGAAGTGACCGAGTCACTCAGGGACACATGCTTATTTTTCCCAGAATGTTCCCAGAATCCGAGACAAGGGATGGAGAGCCCACCAAGCTTAGCCTCCAGGGGTACAAATAACATGTTCAGGAGATGATATAATTGTGAAATTGAATAAATTGCAGGTCGTGCTAACTTTCATTGCCTCCTATTGATGGCCATAGCTTTAAATACATATTTTTAAGATTTTGTTTATGTATTTGAGAGAGAGAGAAAGAGAGAGAGTAGAAGCAGGGGGAGGGGCAGAGGCCAAGGGAGAAGCAGGCTCCCCACTGAGCAGGGAGCCTGATGCAGGGCATGATCCCAGGACCCTGGGATCATGACCTGAGCCAAAGGCAGACGCTTCACTGACTGAGCCACTCAGGTGTCCTGATAGTCATGCCTTTAAAGATGATTACCATATAGAAAAGGGAATTATTAGCCACATACAGGGTAGTGGCAAAAGTCATGAACCATGAATAATGCCAGTATAATGAGCACTTGGAAAGTGATTAAAAGGAAAACTAAACAGGGAGGCATGGGGGGCTGAGTCAGTTAAGCATCCAGCTCTTGATTTCAGCTCAGGTCATGATCTCAGGGTCGTGAGATTGAGCCCCATGTCGGGCCCTGTGTTGGGCATGGAATCTACTTGGGACTCTCTCGCGCTCCCTCTGCCCCTCCTCTCTCTCTCTTTAATAAGTAAGATAAAAAGGAAAACTAAACAAATATATAAAGCACTATGCTCACACAATGTGGAGGAAACAAGGTGAATTCTCTTTGCCCTAAAAGTTGCTAATTACACAAGTAAGCAGTGTTTTAAACAGGCGAGTTTTAAAGTCACAAGAGTTTATGATGCTGAATTTGTATCTGGTTAGAAGAGCTATATAAAAGGATGGGTTTTTCCAAACAAAATTCAAACAATCAAAATTGACCAAGAAAAAGAAAACCCAGAAAGTCTAATATTCATCGGAAAATTATTATAGGTAGCCAAAACTACCAGGAACACAGACCCAGAGGGGTTCCTTTTTAAAGATAATTTCTGTCAAGACCTAAATTACAAATTCTGGGGCAATTTAAACTACTGCATAGCATACAAAAAAAAATTAGACAATGTATTGAACACAAACTCCTATCTCTACTTCCTGACCTAAATCCTTAGATACAGCATAAAAGACATGGTTGAAAGAATAAATTCATAAAGATAGTATAAAACTAAAACATATACCAGGGATGGTAAAGAATCCACAAAAGACAATATACACATGGGATTAGATTAACACAAGAAACTGTTGTTCAAAACATGTGAGTGGATGGTTAGAGAAGGTGGCAGTAGTTCTGGAAGCATGTCAAGTGAAAGAAGGAGAAGCAGGGAATCAGGAAAGAAGACAACTTAAGTCATTAAAGAAAAATACCTTGGTTGGCGTGCCTGGGTGACTCAGTTGGAGAAGCGTCTGCCTTCAGCTCAGGTCATGATCTCAGGGTCCTGGGATCAAGTTCTGCTCAGTGGGGAATCTGTTTCTCCTCTCCCTCTATACCCCTATACCTCTCCTGGCTCTCTCATTCCCTCTCTCTTTCTCTCAAATAAATAAAATAAAATCTTAAAAAACAAAAAGGGGAAAGATATTTTGGATGTCTAGGTGAGTTGACCCCATAGGACAATGACATTCCATGCCCACTTGTACCAAGAAGCAGCCAACAGGACATTAACCTCTGGGTGCTTGGCAGCACCCCGAAGCAGGAAACCTATACCCCTCAAATAGCTATTATCACCTGCATAAAGTATGTTGTATTTTTTCAGTACCCACAATTGCTTGAGGCAAGAGTGTTCCCCCCAGAAAATAGCATCCTCTGAAATCGAATAGGGAAACTCTCATAGGGGATGAGTAGGCAGCAAAAAGCACCTAACATTGTGGAAATTCATTACCAAAAAAAAAAAAGAAAAAAAGGCACTGAATTCAGCAAAAAGTAGGACACTGAAGAAGACAGGAGAACACACAGAACCATTATTTTTTGTTTTAAAGATTTATTTATTTGAGAGAGAGAAAGGGAGGGAATGTGGGAAGAGGAAGAGGAAGAGGGAATCCTGAAGCAGATACCCTGCTGAGCAAGAAGGTTGATGTGGGGCTCGACCCAGGGCTCACCCTGGACCCGAAGATCATGACCTGGGCCAAAGTCAAGGGTCCACTACTAACTGAGCTACCCTGGCACCCCTAAACAGAACCATTCTTTAAGTCAATGTAATATGCTCAGAAGGATAAGATAGAATATTACATCAATTAAATAAGAACTGGCTAAAAAATGAGGAACTAAGGAATTATATCATAGAACTGTTGTAAAGAGCTAACTGACAGCTGGTTTATACAACCGAGATTTATTTTTTCACAATTCTGGAGGCTAGAAATCCCAGATCAAAGTGTTGGCAGGGCTGGTTTCTTCTGCGGCATCTCTCCTTGGCTTGTAGATGGCTATCTTCTCCCTGACCCTGCAAATGGCTTTTCCACTATACCTGCTTGTGTCCTGCTCTCCTCTCCTTATAAGGACACCATTCGTTATTCCTAGAAATAGAGTCGTTAGCATCTTTAAGTCTAATCAGACAAGAGAACCAATACTAGAAACCCCAGAACCAATTCAGAAAACTTATCCTTAAAATTCTGTTTCTCTAGAATCAGTCTTGGTGCCAAAGTCTGCATCAACCAGGGTTTTCCAGAGAAACAGAACCAGAAGGTATACAGACCCTGAGAGAGAGACAGAGAAATAGAGAGGGGGAGAGAGAGAGGGAGAAAAGGGGGAGGAGGGATGGGGGAGGACAGGGACAGAGACAAATTGATTTAATTAAGAAATTTGCTCATGAGATTGTGGAGACTTGGAAAATCCAAACTCTGCAGGGTAGAATGTGAGACTGGAGACCCAGGAAAGAAATGCAATTTCAGCTCAAAGATAGTTGGCTAGGAGAATTTTTGTTTCTTTGTGGAAAGTCAGTCTTTATCTATCAAGATGGTCAACTAATTGGGTAAGACCCACACACATGATGGACAATCTGCTTTAATCAAAGTCTACTGGTTTAAATGTTAATATCATGTTAAAAAAAACTTCACAGAAATATCTAGAACAGTTTTTGACCAATATCTGTACACTGTGGCTTAGCCAAAGTGACACATAAAATTAACCATCACGGGAACTAATAGTTCACTTGGTGTGTTTGACATATTAAGGAGACTCTTACTATTCTAATACAGAATATAGAAAAGATTTTGGGTATGTTCACAGACAATTAAGCAAACAACAAAAGATTATTGTCAACACCAACAAAAATTGTATAAGGAATGAAAACATAATCATAGTATCCCATGTGATTTATCTATGAGAAGTATTGATATGATCAAGATTGGTGAGCAAAATGAGGTCTGCCCTTCCTCCAGATACCCAAATCCCTGGAACCTGTGAATACATTGACTTACTTAGACTTGTAGATGTCATTAAGTTAGGGATCTTAAGCTGGGAGATTATCCAGGTGAGACCAATGTAATCACAAGATCCCTTATAAGAGGCAGGGCGAGGCAGGGCGAGGCAGGGCGAGGCAGGGCGAGGCAGGGCGAGGCAGGGCGAGGCAGGGCGATCTGGAAGTAAAGGGTTGGAGAGTCTGACAGAAACAGGAAGACGTTACCTGGCTGGGTGGAAGATGGAGGGAACATCACGAGGGGGTGCAGCTGGTCTCTAGAAACTGGAAAATACAACGTAACCGGTTCTCCCCCAAAGCTTCCAGAAGGAACCAGCACCACTAGCACCTTGACTCCAGCCCAGCGAGTCTTTTTTTCGGACCTACAGAATGTAAGGTAATGAATTTGTATCTATTTAACCTACTGGTTTGTGGTATACTGTTACAGCAGGGATAGGAAACAAAAACATCTAATAATCTAAAATACTGAGTAATTAAAATTATGATCTTCTGAGAGGAAGAGAAGGGGAAAGATGTGTGTATATAGGGGTGGGGAGTAGCATAAGAAATAAATGCTAATCTTCCTAAATAATGCAATGAATAAAGTCTAAAATGAAAATATCATAAATAGCCAATAGAATTAGAAAGCAGAACTTGAATAAGGAGCACGGGTGTGGGTGCTCACTCTTATTCACTTTAAGTTTGTCGTGCAATATGTCGTTAATCTATGTACAGATATTGATTAAAAATTAAAACTAGGGGCGCCTGGGTGGCTCAGTGAGTTAAAGCCTCTGCCTTCAGCTCGGGTCGTGATCCCGGGGTCCTGGGATCGAGCCCCATGTCGGGCTCTCTGCTCAGTGGGGAGCCTGCTTCCCTTCCTCTCTCTGCCTGCCTCTCTGCCTACTTGTGATCTCTCTCTGTCAAATAAATAAAATCTTTAAAAAACTAAATCAAAAGGTTACCATCTTCATACTCTGAGCGAATTATCAGAGGATATATACTCCAATAGGGGAAAAAAATGAATTCAGAATGAAAACTGGTCATAAGAAGCAAGGGTAGATTTCCTCCATCTCACTTCTCCTCTCCATCTCCCAAAAAGTGAGTTGGGGGAAATCGGAGGAGGAGACAAACCATGAGAGACTGTGGACTCTGGGAAACAAACTGAGGGTTTTAGAGGGGAGGGGAGGGAAGGGGGGTGGCATGGAGGGATGGGTGAGCCTGGTGGTGGGTATTGAGGGCATGGAGCGCTGGGTGTGCTGCATAAACAGTGAATTTTGAAACACTGAAGAGAAATAAAATAAAAAACGAAAAAAAAAAAAAGAAGCTAGGGTAGATAAAGGTGCTAAAAAAGCCTAAATGGAAAAGAGTTCATAATCTGAGGCCCAGGTGATCTCAATAGACATGATGGTGGCAAAGAAAGCAGAAATAAATTCTAAGCTTCTTGGTGTGTTTGTTTTGGGTTTGGTAAGCTATAGATACTGATGAACCAGGCCTCAGGGACAATGTCAAAATATCTGATGTGTATGGAGTTGGTATCTGTCAGAAGTTCAGAAATCGCCCAT
The DNA here is from genome assembly GCA_004024625.1 of Mellivora capensis. Taxonomy (NCBI): domain Eukaryota; kingdom Metazoa; phylum Chordata; class Mammalia; order Carnivora; family Mustelidae; genus Mellivora; species Mellivora capensis. Next base: position 7,971 of record PISX010018678.1, on the reverse strand, counting down.
GGAAGAACCATGAATCTCTGAAGCAGTAATCAGTAAACATTTATTGCACATGACAACAAAAAGTCCGTTTGCAAACCCGGAGCCCTCAAATCAAACGTGGAAGGAGGCTCAGGGAAGTATTGTTATAAAGCAGGTTATATGGTAAGGAGATAATGACTGCTTATTTTTCATTGTGATTGGTTAGAATATTACAATTTTTTTTCACGGATTGAAAATGGTTAATGGTTACTTTCTACCAACCATGGGAAACAGCTCATTTTACTGATGATTTCCAGAGGCATGAATAAGAAATAACCAAGGTCTAGTTTGTCTTGCCAAACAAGCTAAATTATGTTTTGCTTGTAAGACTAAACTGGTTTGGTCTGTTTGGGGAATTTTCAGGGCTGGTCTCCACTTGTGTCTGATTTTTAACAGTTCCCGTACTTTTGGTCCTTCCCTTGCATGCAGAGAATGTGACCAACCAGGAGAGCGTTGTTCTCAATGTCCGCCTGTCAGTCAGGCTGAAGAATCACATGGGCAGTGTTTCCACCAGTTGATTCACTGGGCTGGAGGGCCATGTAGCTGTGGTCCTCATCATTTACGTGGTTATTGTCAATTTCATTCAGGTGCCTAATCTCAGTGGATACCCGTTAGCCTGTGAGTGCCAGCTGATGGGCATTTAAAACCCTCGAGATTATATACTGGTACTAGATAAGTTAATATGAGGACTTCAGGAGAGTAGCTAAAGATTTGAAAAATTGCCCAGAGCAGCGACCCCCAAGAATCAAGACTTTAAACAACTCCATAACTCAAATGGGTTATTACCAGAGTCGGGTCTTACCTTTCTAATATAGTCTACAATTGTTTTGGATTGTGTGCAGTTGGATTTCAAATTTTAATTTGTGTACATAGTCACAATGTGCTGTATTGGCAAACACATATGCTTATGAACACTTGGGACAGGCCATGAGGATGTTTTCTTTCAGAAGGCGGTGTTGATGGGAACTTCCACCTGAACTAGGGTTCTCTAGGACCTGAACCATCAGGTGACTTGATGAGGCATTTCTACAGGAACAAAAGTAAGCAAGGGTTCATAGTTCCAGCAAATTATAAATTTAGTTTCTAAGACTGGAGCGCATTCATTTGGGAAGATTTCTAGATTGGAGCTGGAAGTACTGCCAGAGGGTGGAATGAGCATGGCCGTTCCAGTCTGATGGATTTTTCTGGATGGCAGTGTGGTGGTCTTTGTCGTCAAGTATCCTGTTGCTTTTTCTTGAGTGGCCCATAAAGCAGCAGACCTGAAGGTTGTCCATATGTGACCTGTGGTAGGTGGTGGTCTTTCTGAAGTTTAGAAGGAGGTAACACCTCGAAAATGATGACCAGAACAAGAATCCGATCATGGATATACCATCATGGATACAACATAGTTTTTTGTCTTAACTTTTTAAGTCCTTTTTATTAAATATGCTGAAGCTAATTTGATTATAAAAACAGTCTTAGTCTTATTGAACTGCCTTGATTATTTACATAATTGTGGTAAGACTAGTAATCTGTGCATATTCTCAAATAGGACACTTCTATCAAAGCTTTGATAATATCTATGGGGCTTTATTGGCTCCATAAAGTCGGGTCTTTAAAATTGTTTGGTAATAAGGAATCTCAAATTAGACCTTTAAAATCTCTCTAGGCTAATAAACCAAGCTCCAGACTTGTCCAACTGTGCCCTATTACAAGGAGAACTGATACTTATTAAACTTAAATAAATATATACATTGTCATTGAAAAAAAGGGTATTAAGTTTCTGAGGGTGCCAGTGTGGCTCGGTTGAGCATCTGCCTTTGGCTCAGGTCATGGTCCTGGGATGGAGCCCCAAGTTATGCTTCCTGCTCAGCAGGGAATCTGTCTCTCCCTCTCCCTCTGCCCCTTCCCCTCACTTGTGCTTGCTCGCTTGCTCTCTCTCAGATAAAATCTTTGAAAAATTAAGTTTCTGAATTTGGGGAGGATCAGGTAAAGAGAAACTAAATGTTTCCACCTTTGTTGTAAAAATATACTTCACCGGGGACGCCTGGGTGGCTCAGTTGGTTAAGCAGCTGCCTTTGGCTCAGGTCATGATCCCAGCGTCCTGGGATCAAGTCCCACATCGGGCTTCTTGCTCGGCAGGGAGCCTGCTTCTCCCTCTGCCTCTGCCTGCCACTCTGCCTGTGCTCGCTCGCTCTCTCTCCCTCTCTCTGACAAATAAATAAATTAAAAAATATATATTTAAAAAAATATATATACTTCACCAAATAGCTGTGAGTTTAGGAGAAAAGGGATGCCTGACTGGCTCAGTCAGAAGAGCATGCAACATTTGATCTCGGGGTCATGAGTTTGAGCCCAACATTGGATGTACAGATTACTTAAATAACAAAAAAAAAAAACAAAACAATTTTTTTGCTTAAGTATGGAAAAGAAAAGGGAGTCCTTAGAATCTGGAGAACAAAACCCTGAAGAACCAGCAATGTAATTGTAATCCTCTTCTTTATTTCATTTAGTCCCCTGTAATTCTTGTTTTGCTTTATCTTGGGTTAACAGCTTTATGAATCAGTTTTTCATTACAGTTCTAGAAATTCTTATCTGGTCTAGTGTATGATCTTAAGTTATTGGAAACCTGTACTTGATAGAGCCCTTCCCATGAATCCCTTTAGAGATGAAGAAACATTTTTGCAAAAGCATCAGAATAGAACGACTGTGAGTAATGACAGAAGTCTTAAACATAGACCTAGTCAAAGATCTGGGGAGAGTTCCCATATGTACATTGAAATGATGCAATTGACAAGTTTGATTATATTTGTGATAAATAATATCCTGAGATAATTACAATTGTGACTGACAGTACTATACCAGGACATGTCAGATTTGGGGGAATTTCCTATAATTTCTCAATTATTTTAAGGTCCTATAAATCCCAGAAATATCCGAAATGTTAAATATTTTATTTCATGATGTTTCCCATGAAACTTAATAGATCAAATAAGTCTAAATAAATGAGCATTTCTTCTTTTACTTCAGAATTTGATTTGGAGAAGTTGTTATGAATGTCAAAATACTGGGATGCCTGGGTGGCTCAGTCAGTTGGGCATTTGCCTTTGGCTGGGGTCATGATCCTGGTGTCCTGGGATCGAGTCCAGCATCGGGCTCCCTGCTCAGTGGGGAGTCGGCTTCTCCCTCTCTCTCCCTTTGTGTTCTCTGTCTCTCAAATAATTTTTTTAATGTCAAAATACTAAAAACAGTTGATCAAATTGGATCAGGGATCACAGTGAAACAATTCTTAGTTATATATTCAACCAAAGTGGCCATTAAGATTTAAAAGCAAATACATGGGACGCCTGGGTGGCTCAGTTGGTTAAGCGGCTGCCTTTGGCTCAGGTCATGATCCCAGCATCCTGGGATCGAGTCCCACATCGGGCTCCTTGCTTGGCAGGGAGCCTGCTTCTCCCTCTGCCTCTGCCTGCCACTCTGTCTGCCTGTGCTCGCCCTCTCTCTCTGACAAATTTTAAAAAAAAAGTTGCACTACAACATTAAAAAGAAAAAAAATATTTAAAAGCAAATACAGAAAGTTACATAGTTTAAAAAAAGAACAACTTTGTTCTTTTAATATATAAATAAAATAAAGCCTATTCAGATAAACTAAGCCACGAGCACTTGTCAATGGATATGCACTTCAAGAAACACTTGTGATCACATCCCCAGTGATTCTGTTCCATGTTACATTTTGAAAACCAGAGTTGTAAAACAGGAATTTGGCCCCTCCTACAAGGGGAACCTCAATCTTTGCCATCATCTCTAAGGTCTAGGATTACATGACTTATAACCTGCAATAGAGACTGTGGATGGCTGAGCTGCACCTCGGAAGTGTTTGTGTGGACCGTGTGCTTTTCTGCTCTCTGGGACAGGCGGTGCTGTACGTGACTCCAAGGTCAAAGAGTAGCATAGAATTTAGAGTGAGTATTCTGACATTTACCAGAAATCTAGCACTGTCATGGTACCCTGAGCATCACTGGCTTTGTTAGCATGAGGGGGAAACAGTATCTGAAGGTAGTGTTACCTACAGGATGAATTAAAGCCATGGAAGCCATAGGGATACTCCTTCAAGTAGCTTTGCAGCCATGGCGTGATCAGCAGGCATACAACCAAAGCAGAGAGGAGTGAAGAAGCAAACAAAAATACGGCCAACGGACTGATTCACAGGCATACAGGAGGCACCCATTTGGGGATGATGAGAAAATCACTAGGTCCTCTTTTGGGAGGGGGGTGGGGGGAGGAAGTATAGTAAGCACTGTGAGCTTCTTGCTTGAGCTAATGGGAGGTTCACGGTCACTTAAACTATGACCATAGTATAAACAACTGTCTTCATTTGGTGTGGCCAGGTCATAGTTGGGCTTCAAAGGCCTGTGAGCAGTGAAGGACTGGTCAAGCATAGGAAAAACGAGGTGGAAAAGAATGCCAAAGGTGACCGTTACTCTCGAAAGTCAGTGTTGACATGCCATTGGCTAGGACACGGCTCCTTATGGGGTGGAGGTGCGTGTAATGTTCTCGATGTCTGTTTCTTGGTGCTCCACGGCCTCAGTCTGGTGAGATAAAGGGAAAGAGACTTCTGCTCCATAGTTCACTCATGGGTCAGGGAGGAGAATCTAATTGGAGTGTGGGCTTTCGCCGGCGGCCAGAGAGAGAGTATGGTGTTGTAGTTAGGATCTGGTTTAGAAATCAACAGATAGGAATTTACCCTTCCCATGACCTTGAGTGTTTTATTTCTCTTTGAGCTGCAGGTTCCTCATCTGCCAAGTGGAGATAATCCTCATCTTCACCTATAGGATGTGATCATTGCTATTGTTCTCGCCAACCACTTTGACATTTCATTTTTTTTTTAAGAGGAAATTTAGGAAGATTCTTAGTTTCTAATTTTTCTCCTCTACAGAAAGCATTGTTGATAAATGCTGAGCTGTAAAGAAAGGACAGCTGGGGGAAATTTGGAATGTCAGCCAGAAGTTTCTGAGCACAAAAGATCTAGCGAAGAGTGTGAGCCCCAAGGGGGGTCCTATTGCTTGCGTTTTGGCATGACGTTCCCTGTGCTATCTATCTATCATAAGGTTCATGCTATATATTTTACATTTGGAGGAAAAGCCTGCATTATTTTCTATATTGATGTTTGTACTTGTTGCCTGGATCATTTTTGTGACAACCACTTACCCCCCTTCAAAGACTTTGTAAAGCTAGGAAGTGTCTGCTCACTCCCTATATTAGGTAAGAGTGTTGTTTCATGAAAAGTCATCTCTTTATAAAGATAACTCACATTTGGGGATACAGCTGGTGCATGCTCAGAGGAATTCGTAAGTGCACACAAATATAAATCCCATCCTGAGGATCTTTCCTTCTAAATGCCCCACAGAATTTTGCCATATGGTGTAACCTTGAGTTTTTCTCTCTTCTTGCCCAAATGTATCATTTATTCCTGTGTGTGTGGGTTTGTGGTTGGTTTTTTTTTTTGTGTTTTTTTTTTTTTGTTTTTTTTAAGCACTTTAAAAGTTCTGTCTTTCCACACTTGGGATTTCAAAATCAGTAATTCTTCCCTTCCTCTCCCGTTTTCCATGCCTTCCTCTCTTTCCCTCCCTCCCCCTTTTCTTAACTTCTTTCTTCCCTTTTCTCCTTGCAGTTTTTCAGTAAATTGAAAACCTTCTGTAAAGGTTAGGGGATAATGGATCGAACACCCATGTCCTCATTACCCAGCTTAAAAAGTAAAAATAAAGCTCCTTGTATACCATCTCTGGTCCAGCTACCCTTCTCTTCCACAGGCAAAGGCATTCACGAAATTTGACATTCATCATTCCTGTGATGATCCTAGAATTTGACTGCATAGGTATGCAGCCTTATACATATACTCTTCTATCAGTTTTAAAACTTTATATACATATGATTTCTACCCTGCAACTTCCTTTTGTTTTATTCTTTTTTCTTTTTTTTGGTTCAAAATTTTGTTAGAAATACAGTTTTCAATTTGTTTGCCAAACAGATATTTAAAAAACCAGGACACCCTTCCCTATCAATTAGAAATCTCAAGAATCCTTTGTTAAATTGTATACCCTCTATGTAAGGTACCACATTGGTTTTCCTCTCCTGTTTTGCCTTGGACTGCTAGAGATGTCCTTGCCAGCTGAGAAGAGGGTGTGGTCCAGCACTGCCTACACATATCTCTGCTCATCTTTCATAGCATGTTGGGGACTGTACATCCTTCTGAGGATAGAACAGTAGGCAAGAAAGCAGGACAACAGCTCAAGGACCTGGCTTGGAGTTAACCATCAAGTTAACCTTTTGTCTTTATGCAGACCATGGTTTCACTGTCTCCCTGGGAAAAACCTTTCCCCGCCACTCAGAACACTGACTTGTAGAATCTACGTTGTCCCCTCTGACAAAGTCTCCGGGTCTGTCTTCACAAGTTCCGTAGTAGCACCCCCGTAAATAGTGTCAAACAGAACTCACTAAACTGTACAGAAAAAATAGCTTAAATAGAAACCTTGCTGGTAAATGTGAGAATAAGAACCGGCCAAGTGTATAAAGAAAAGATTAAAAGCAATTTTTTTTCCTTTCCACTTCCCTTCTCTGGCGTATGTGTGTGTGTGTGTGTGTGTGTGTGTGTTTTATTCAAATACAGTTGACATGCCGTATTATATTAGTTTCAGGTGTAGAACAGCAATTCAGCATTTACATAAGTTACAAAATGATCACCATAGTAAGTCTAGTTATTACCTGTCATCAAGCATACAAAGTTATATTGTTGAACTATATTCTCTATACATCCTGTGACTTATACGTGAAAGTTCGTATCTCTTTATCTCCTTTACCGATTTCACCCATCCACTCCTCTCCCTTTGCTTTGGCAAAGATCAGTTCTCTGCATTTGAGTCTATTTCTATTTTGTTCATTTTTTTTAAGATTACACACATAAGTGGAATCACACAATATTTGTCTTCCTCTGACTTATTTCTCTTAGCACAATGCTCCCTAAACACATCCATATTGTTGCAAATGGTAAAAATTTTTTATGGCTGAGTAATATTCCTTTGACTATATATACCACATCTTCTTTATCTTACCATTCATTGATGAACACTTGAGTTGATTCTGTATCTTAGCTATTGTAAATGTTGCTGCAATGAACGTAGGAGTGCATATTTCTTTTTAAGTTATTGTTTTCATTTTCTTGGGATAAATACCTAGGAATAGAATTTATGGATTGTATGGTAGTATTGTTTTTAATTTTTTGAGAAACCTCCATACTATTTTCCATAGTGGCTATACCAATGTATATTCCTGCCCACGGTTGACGAAGGTTCCCTTGACTCCATTATCTTCACCAAAACATTTCCTGTCGTTTTGATACTAGCCATCCTGACAAGTGTGGTTTTAATTAGCATTATACTCATGATATTACTGTATTTTGCTGATCTCCCTGTGGTTTTGATTTGCATTTTGCTGATTAATAGTGCTATTGAGCATTTTTTCATTTGTTGACTGTATTCTGGGGAAAAATGTCTATTCAGGTCCTCTGTCCATTCTTTAATCAGCTTGTTTTTTGGGTGTTGATTTGTAGGATTTCTTTTTTTTTTTTTTAATTTTTTTTTAGATTTTTTTAAATATATTTTTTTACTTCTTTTCAGCGTAACAGAATTCATAGTTTTACACCACACCCAGTGCTCCGTGCAATGCGTGCCCTCCATAATACCCACCACCAGGCTCCCCCAACCTCCCACCCCCTGCCCCTTCAAAACCCTCAGGTTATTTTTCAGAGTCCATAGTCTCTCATGGTTCATCTCCCGCCCAATTTCCCTCAACTCCCTTCTCCTCTCCATCTCCCCATGTCCTCCGTGTTATTTGTTATGCTCCGCAAATAAGTGAAACCATATGATAATTGACTCTCTCTGCTTGACTTATTTCACTCAGCATAATCTCTTCCAGTCC
>PISX010018677.1:0-39992 GCA_004024625.1 Mellivora capensis | reverse complement strand
TTTACTGTTGTGTGCCTCGTGGAAATAGATGCATTTGAAATTTGAGCCTGTCCTAATGGGAGGGAGGGGGAGGGGAGGGCTGACAACGTGGAAAAAGGGGAGGAAGATTTCTACCAAAATTTTAGGTGGCCACATGCCAGCTCCGTATCTCACACTCGTCCTCCTGGGTCACCTCAGGGAACCAGCTTCCATTCATTTCCTTCCGCTCCCCGCCCAGAAGCCCCTGCTCGCAGTGACTACAGACTGGATATTATCTAAACTCGCAGTGAATCACAGCTGACAGTGCTGCTATTTCTAAGCCCCAGAATCACTCTTTGAACAAAATGCAAGCGCTGTGTCTTTTCAACCTGTTCTTCAACAGCGGAAGCAGCAGGATTCCAGCACTGTGTAATAACTGTCAGAAACAATTTCTGCTCTGTAAGTGAGGTGAAGCAAAATGTCAAAATATTTGAATACATTTCATTGAGGATATCTTCTTTTAAATTAGTGAAGGCTAGAGAAGAAGAATCCCATTCTCTCGCATAATAAATATGCATGGAATGGGGGAGCCCTGTGCATTCTAATAAAGCCGAGTCCTGGCTTGTTAATGCGGTATAGGTCCACAACAATAAAACACAGTAATTACTGGTTAAAGAGATGCCAGTGTTGGCCTTTTACCAACACCCCTGAACGTATAATTCATAATAAATTTAGTAAGCCTGAAGTCGGCCTGTTAATTAACCTGTTTTCTGCAGCGCCTGGGCTGGAGGAAACAACTGTGCAATCCCGACGAGGCATCGTCCCCAATGTGGATGTCTCGACGTTGGCTGGAAGGACTCTGAAGTCTGGTCGCATGAGCCCCACCCCAGGGTCCTTTCCTGGGTTCCCACAGGTGAGAAAGTTTGGGAAGAAATGGTAAGGGAATGTCTCACCGTGTAATTACCATATTTTAAAAAAGAAATTGCAGGACAGCGTACACGCGGATTGGTGGGTTTAGGGGATTCTTTTTTGAGTCAACATTTCCGGCAAGGAGACCTGGGGAGAGGGTAAGCTTAGGATCCTAGGGGATCAATCAGCACGAACAACCGAGGACATAGGCTTTTCCACTCCTTTTACTCAAAACCCATTAAAATAAATAGAAAACAAGCAAACATGTCACAGCGCTGGGAACAGGAAAGGGTATCATTTTCTTCCTGAAGTTAAGAAATTTCTGGACTGTAGAAAATAGCAGGGATAGGACTGGCCAGAACAGTGTGCACCGCAGTCAAACATAAACCAGGAAGAACACGATCCTGAACTTCTGTGTTTCTGAATCTGCTAATACCAGCCTGTAAACTAATAGGAAGAGGAGAAAGAGGTCCTGGGAAATTAGCAGGATTTTTTTGCATTGGAACATTGAGCTCTCCCTTTTCACTATCTCACACTGGACAACAGGTGGTGGAGATAAACTTGTCACCAAGCTTCCAGTTAATAAAGCATTCTAAGGAAAGTAAGGGTGCCACCCAAAGAGCCCTCGAAGTCGGGTAGAGGACTCGAGGGAGTGCTGATCTCCATGACCGATGTAGGTTAGGAGGCAAAAATATTAGCGTCCTCGAAAGAGTAATATACTTCTTATTTTCCTGGTGGAGAGGAGGGGTTTAGAGTATGTGGGCTTAAAGCAGGCAGGCTGATGGAGACTCCTATCCTCCTTCCAGGCAGGAGAGAGGCATGAAGGAGAAACTGAGGAAACCCACTCCACATCTATACATCAATCGACCTTGCTCGTTATTCATAGAATCAATGGGCAACCAGGGATTACTAGACATTGGATAAAAATTAACAGTATAAAAGAGAAGAACCAAGTGAACTAGCATAATGGTTGAAAACAGATCATTCAAAGAACTAAAGAAAACAGTAAATCAGTTCTAACTGATTAATATCCTCAATGAAATTCAAAAGACTATTGATCTGTGAAAGTAGAATGCATTGTTATAAAAAAGAGAAATCAGGAAATGAAGAATTCTTGGAAATTAGAATTTTGATCGCTGGAACTTAAAAATTAACAGAAGGCTAAATAGTAGAAAGGACATAGATAAAGCTATATTACTAATCTGGAAAAAAAAGTTGAGGAAATATTTTAGAACATAAGAGGCATCAGAGACAAAAAATATTTTAAGAAATGAGTTTACGTGGAGGTACGTGGCAGATCTAAACCTAAGGTCCAATATCAATCTAATTGTTTTTTTGTGGGGGGGGTTGTTTATTTGTTTGTTTTTGTTGTTGTTTTTTTATTTTTATTTTTTGTAGGAGAGAGTTGGGGAAGTGAAGGCATAATAGAAATCATAGAAAATAATGTGTTCTATACACACTCACCATTATTATTCATGTCATATTGGGTGGTTAAGATACAAAAAGTAATTACTAGATATAAACATCTGTAAATAAACTTAAGGGTTCAAGCTTCCTGTCATCAGGAAAAAGCAAATTAAAAACAGTTCAATATGAGTGTATATTCTTCCATCAAGCATTTCAAGCTTGAGAATGGGGAAATGGGCCATCTCAAACATTGTTCCTGCGAGTATCAAATGGAAAGGCTTTTAGAAAGGGGGAAGGTATTTATCAAAACTTAAAACTCAGAGATTTGTAGAGACAAAATATCCTTCTAGGTATTTATTGCAGAGAAATACCTGTGGGTATGCATGAACCTTCAAGCAGAGGATGCTCATTGCACCTTACCTATCAAGAGAAGGGCAGCAACCCAAATGTTAAAAGTGGAGAAATGTGTAAAAGAAATGATGCTAGATTATTACTGAGAGATGGGATGCAGCAGTAAAAAAATAAATGACATAGAAATGCAGTTCTTTGGAAACCTCAGACGACAAACAGTGTGATGTTTGGAAAGGAGATGGAGAAGCACTGGGGGGTGGGGTGGGTTTTAGAGCTTGTCTTCCCTCTTCTGTGTTTGCCTCCAGCTCGCGGATGTGCAGAGCCCCAGCATGCTGCCAAGCCAGGATCGGGCTTTACCCCCTACCTGCTCTTTCCTTTACAGTCTGGGCACACACACAGCCCTGTAGCATTCGTACCAACATTCTGTTCCTGGTGCAATTTTTCTTTTTAATTCATTCTCCTTCTAACCCAAAACTATGCAGAAAGAAGCATTTCTCCCCCTTAACCTTTGCTTCGCAGAGAAACTAAAGCGAATAGAATTGAGAGTCATTGAAATTTTCTGTACAAAACCTGTACATTTTAAGGATTTATGTTGTAAGTCAGTCCAGTGCCTTAGTATCTTCTGTGAAGGTCACTGTTGGGAGTGATGAGAAAGTTTAACAGGTACGATTTGGGCAGTAGTAAATAAGGTTGTATAAGAATAAAATTCTCTTTGTTTTGCTTACAGAGCCTAAACTTCAATCTGCTTCCTTTCCTTCTTGGTTTTAGAAAATTTAACCCTGTTACAGCTGGACATTTCTGTATTAAAATTTAATATCTTTTGGATAGTCAGTCTGGTCCAGAAAATCTTTCCATTTCAGTACAAGTAACAGTATGGTTTCCGTTCCTATCAATTTCAGAGCTGAATTTCTGAGTTTCCTTTCTCTTAGAGATCCAGTGGGCTTGGGTCCCCATCCCAAACAACAAGGTGGGTGGAGAAGGGGGGTGGGTGAGATGAGGTAGCCTACTTGCCCAGCCTCGTCAGGTTCTCCACCGGTGCTGATGCTGGCCATGGGCAGTCATGGCCAGGACAGAGGCTGATGTTGGATCACTGGGTAGCACACAAGATGTCCTTTAGACAGCCTGCCAGCTTCCTAATATGAGTAATCCCAGGGGGGCACAGCCCTTCTTCCTGACTCCCCCAGCAGTGTCCACTTCTGTTGGGTCTCCACGTCTCCATTGGGAAGGTTTTGGGATGGAGTCTGGCCGACTGTGCTGTTGGCTAATCTCTGTGCCACACTCCAACACGAGGTTACCTTTCTGGGAGAATCCAGGAGTGGTCTTTGCTCAGGTCCTTCTGGAGGACATTCCATGTGCCTGTTGCGCTTCTCATACTCTGGCAACAGGAGATATGTTGCAGGCTTCACCTGAGAGCAAACACCAGAGGAGATGCAGGATCCACTTCCTTTATTTGGAATCACTCCAATATCAGAATTTCAGGAGAACTTCTCCTGGCTACCTCCCTTCTTAACCACTTCCTCTGTCCCCCACTACAAAACTCCCTCAAAGAGACAATACAAGGTGTTCTTATCCATCTTCTCAAATTGGACCCCCGTATTCTTCTAACCCCCCCAGCTCTCTCACACCACCATGGCAGCCTATGCCTTTTGAATGGTATTTCAAGAGTGTGCTTCCATGGGCTTAAAGAATTCTAAGTTTTCCCCAGTTTTTTTTTTCCAGCTATGAATTGTCTCTACAGTAATCTATGCTCTTTCTGTTTAAAAATCAGATGGAGGAGCGTTCTGTTGGCAGTCCAGAACAACAGGACAAGGCCCCTTTACTTAGTTATTTACATCATCTCTGCAAGAAAGCTGTTCTAAAAAGAATTCCGTGACTGAGAAATTAAGAAAAGAAAATTGAGACCTTTAATGAGCAGCTTGCATTGTTAAGTGTTGTCCTCAATAAAAATCTCCAGAAATCAATATTTTTGCAAGTTCTCTACGTGAGACCCCTGGTGAGCCAGTTTGGGGATAGTGGTAGTTGATAGAGTTCTCCTTGCCAGCAGATTGATAAGAGAACAAGGAGATGTATGCTACTGATTCCAGATCATTTTTTGAAAAGATGCCATTTGGGTGGCTGCTCATTCAGGGTAAGGGAAGCAGAAAGGAAAAGATGCCTAGGGAAAGCTCAGGTAGGAGGTGATGAAGCCAGCTGTTGTCTGATCTAGCGGGTACTTCTGAAGCCTGGCTGTACTTGCTACATTTGTGCTGTGGGAGCTCCCCTGCAATCTTTACAATGAGCCCACCGTCCTGCTTTTCCTTTAGTTGAAGGGATATCTGAGCCTTCATCTTCCCAAAGGGAGTGAAAGTTGGTTCTTGGGAGGGGAGTGAAAAGAATCTTACATATTATAGTGATTTGTGGCCCTCCCAAAATCTTGTTCCTTAGTTTTTAATTCCATTCCTCTCATTAGGGAGAAATTTAATCTAATCTAAATTTTAATTAATTAACTAATTAATGAAAATGAATTAATTTAAATTCATTGATTAAAATAAAATTCTCTCTTTAGGGGAAGGTTAGAGGAAAAAAACATCGAGAAACATCCAACATGACCCAATTGAGGCCTATACACTTTCCTTCAAATATTTCCAAAAAATGAAACAAAACAAAACAAAAACCCAAAACCAAAATACAAAGCAAAGCAATTCTTTCTTTTAAAGTTCCTAAGATTCTTTTACAATATCCGCAAAAGTGAATATTAAATTCTATGGACCTAACCCATTCTTAGACCGTTCTTTGAGCAGCAGAAAATAATTCACATTCTTACCATCCTGGTGGAGAAAGAGAACTTAGAATTGTCCTATGTCCAATAGTCAATAAGCCATCTTACATAGATGCTACTTAAACATTGATCTTCACTTCTCTGTTTTGCACCTTAAATATCAGAAGATCAGCAAGCTGATATTACAAGAGATAACATCTGGCTATAAAAATAATAAGGCAATCACCTGTTTTATATAGGATCTTTTTTCTTTTTGTTTATTTATTTAGGTTAGCAAGAGGATAATCTTACTCCCAGTACTGCTAAAGCTTTAGAAAAAGGGCCTTTTATTTCCCTGTATTACCATCACTTTCCATGTTACTCTCCTCTAAACCCTGAAAAAATTATCTGCAGGAGTTTGAAGGTTCTGTTAATGTGGTATGTTACTTCATGCTAATATAGCTTTTTATAAAACCAAACCAATTATGCTACCTATGGAAGAAGACAAAATCAATTCATACAGTTGGACAACTCTCTTCTGTACATTACAATACTACCCACAAGAATCATTTAAATGGGAAAATAAACCAGATTCTAAAAGCCATTCTTTTGCCACATTAAAAATCTCTACCACTTGAGAGTATATTGGTCCTACCTGCTTCTTCATGATCTTAGTCATTTGATTGTTGACCCATTAAAACTGTTGCCCTCTTCTTCATTTCAGTAGCTAAAGAATCTCTTTGATGATACAGAAGAGACTCTACTTGGACCCTCACACATGTCTTGGTAGTTTTAATCCTGAAGGATAGTGTGTCCTCTTAGCTAATTGGTTGAGAGGCTCTTTTCCCTTCCATATACTTTTTAAAAAATTACCTTGAATTCTGAAAGCACTATGTGATCTTTCAAATTGCCTTCTTCACTCCTCTTGAAATAAACTATAAATACTCACCTAAAAGAAACATGGAATACGGGATATTTTGAATTTGTAAAAGACACAGTAGGAATGCTAGTAGTGGGTAGATTTCTTGATTCATTGGCTTTCCCCACTTATTCAAAATAAAAAACTCTGACTAACTTTTCTTTAAACCTTTCACTTCATCATAGGGTAAAGTCTGAGCCCTATGTGTACTCATCTGTACTCATTAGGTAACATAAATGTCATGGATATTTATTTATAAATCAATAGGAAATGTTGCCAGCCTCAGGCCAAAAAAAAAAAAGGCATGATTCAATAACAGAAGGGGTAAGAATATTGAATAGTTAGGGGCTTTTACTCACCTTACTTTAGGGGCTTTGGCTGATCAAGGATTGCAATTATTATTGATCATCTACACTATAGGTAGGCATCTTTTTTGTTCATAATAAGATTCCTTTCTCAAAAATAAGACATGACGAAGATGGAGATCATAATTCATACTCATCTGACTGACAGTGTCTCTTTCAGATGTAAATACAGAAAATTCCAAAATGTGGGGAGGACTTATTGACTTCCATAAAGCCTAGGGGTAGAGCTGGCTTTTAGGTACACTATTTACAGGGGAACGTTTCCCTTTGTCTTTCATTTGGACTGTCTTGCTCTTCTCTGTGAGTTGGCCTCTTTTCCTGGCTCTATTCTGTAGCAAGAAGATTGGGAAAAGATTTTGAACAATACTGCTTGGACCTATACTGCTTATTCCCTGTTCCTTCTTGACCTACCTTGGTCCCTAGCAATGTGACTTAACACTATGCTTATTCAGACTTGTATCATCCACTTCCACTTATCCAGAATCCAAGACTATTTTTTCTTGACTAACTTCTTTTATTGCTTTATAGACATTAGTGTTGTGTTCCACGGGCACATCCGTGGTTGTTTTATTTTTCTAGTGATCCATGGTTTTTGATTCTGGCTGCATAATTGAACACCCAGGGAACATTTAAGGAATACAATTGTCCAGGGCACACCCAGAGCAAATGAATTAAAAATCAAGGAATGAGAGTCACCTGGTTGGCTCAGTCCCTTAGACGTCTGCCTTTGGCTCAGGTCATGATCCCAGGGTCCTTGGATTGAACCCCACATTGGGCTCCTGCTCAGTGAGGAGCCTGCTTCTCCCTCTGCCTCTTCCCCTCCTCCTCATGTTCTCTCACTCTCTTTCTCAAATAAATAAATACAATCTTTAAAAAAAAATCCAAGAATGATACAGAGACTCTGGTGTATTTAAAAAGCTCCCTGGTATTTCTAATAGATAGACTTCATTGGTGGTATGCTGGTGTTTAGCAACTAGCTCTCTGGAGTGGAGGGAGGAAGAAGACCTGATCTGTAGTGTTTGCTCATTTCCATGTGTTAATACCCCCACCAGGGCCAATTCAAGCTTCAGACATGATGTCACTGAGTATGGAGATGGGAAGAGAAGTGCACCATGGCTCCTGTGAGTTCTGTAGCACACAATGCATTCGGGTGGAATCATGGCCTTGGGTGACTAGTCGCTACTTCTCCACAGCACTTCACACCACTGACTAATACCTCTTTCTCCAAAGTTGTCTTGGCTGGGTTTCTGGATGCAAAGAAGCTTTTCTGAATTCTCCTTTTGTTTCTCTGAATGTCCTTTATCCAATCCCTTCTTCAGACCTACTTTCTTCTTCTTCTTTTTTTTTTTTAACTTATTTATTTATTTGGGAGACAGAGAGAGAGAGAGAGAGAGAGCAAGCAGGGGGTGGGGCAGAGGCAGAGGGAGAGGGAGAATCTCAAGCAGACTCCCTGCTGAGCGCTGAGGGGCTCATTCTCATGACCCATAAAATCCCAACCCATGAGATCATGACCTGAGCAGAAATCACGAGTCAGACGCTTAGCTGACTGAGCATCCAGATGCCCCCAGAACTTCCTTCTTCCAACCAAACTTAACATGGTTAGCCCTTGGCTCTCCTCTCCTTACACTGATTAATGACTCTGAAGACATACCTTCAGCAGTGACCCTTATCCTGGGCAGACCTCCAATATCCAACTGCCTTTTCCTCATTGCCACGTGTATGTCTCATATCTGCCTCAAATTCAACATTATAAGAATGATACCTATGGTTTCCCCTCCATCCCCTTACTTTTGTACAGCTCACTGGATGGCAGGATTATTCAAACTATTGAACAAGCCAGGATCCAGTGAGTCTCTGTTGACACCTCCTAACCTTCATATCAAACCATCACTCCAGCCTGCAGATCTTTACTTCCTTAAATTGCTCTCAAAACCATCCACTTCTCCCCATGGTTAGTGCTGAAAGAAACCCTAGAGGAGAGAGCTGCTAACTTCCCAGAGATGTGCACTTGAATTGACACTGGAAGGGTGGGCAGGAAATTGCTGACAAAGGGAAGGGAGGTATTTGGAGCCGAGAAAGCAGCATGCGGACCTCAATCATGACAGACTCACAGATGACATTTAGTTCTCTACCTGCCTGTCTACCCAACATTACAAGTTTCACACAGGCAAAACCGAAGTTTGATTCTGCCCACTTCTCCATGTTTTGAATTATTCTTCCATATCTCAGGAAATGGCCCAACTATCCATTCACTAGTCGCTCAAGGCAAACACCTAGGAATCATTATTTTCTTAACCCCATATCCAGCTCCTCAGCAGGTTTTATCTGCTCTACCTAAAAATGTATCCTGAATCTACCTTTCCCTATCTCCACTGCCATTGCACTTGTCCAAGCAATCTGCATATCTTCCTTGTGTCAAAGCAATACCCTTCTCAGCAGCCTCCTGAAATCTTTTTTCAACATAGCTGAATGATTTTATAAAAATAGTGAAATCATATTTCTCACTTGCTGAAATTCTCTCAGTGGCTTTCATTACACTTAGAATAAATCCCATCCCCCAGCCCTGGTCTGTAAGTCTCAACATGACCTGCACCCTTACCTCCTTTCCTACCACATTCACGAACAACTTCCCTCCAGTCTCCACCAACACTGGCTTTTTTTCTGCTTGACAAACACACTAAGTTACCCATTCCCCTCAACATCCCACTACCCTCTCCCTCCGCCGCCCAGGTCTTATGAATCTTTCCACCTGCTGTGCCTCACCTGGCATGATCTGACCCCAAAACTCCATCTCTTCATAGAGACTTAATGAGCCACCAGCCTGCCCACTTTCTCACTGACCACGAAATTACTCTGTTCCATTTTCTTTATAGCTCTTCTCATTGTATGAAAATGTATCCCTTTATCTGTTTCCTCACTACCTCTCTGCCAGTGTATATACTCCTTCCCCCCTATAATTAAAGTCTCTGTGAGTGCAGGGATCTTGTCTGTTTCATTTATCCCTATTTTCCTAGCATCTAGAATTGTGCCTGAACTATACTAAGTATCTGGTAAATACTTACTGTTGACCAACATTTACTGTGGAAAACCTTTTCAAAGACTAGGGCAAGAATAAAGGAACTATTTGCTTTATATATTTCTTGTTCAAATGATTTAAATGACCTCAGAAAATCAATTATATCCCTTATTTATTTGGTCCCTTACTCTGTAAAATGCAAATAATGCTTCCTATATATGTGGAAATATGAAGAGTTTGAAGATGTCTGGGAATATAAAGTATTTTTGTAGTATAAATATCTGGTAAATAAGTATGTGGCAGGGACACCAACCATGAAAGCACGGTTATCTACACTCCTTCCCTACCAGCTTCTGAAAAGCCCATCTTGGCCTGATCACATAAATCAGAGGAAAGAGCAATGAGGAAATTGAAGAGGAAAAGGGGTTAATGAGATTTATACTGCAGATGGAGGGTATTACTCATTGTAGTGGGGGGGGACGGGCAGAAAAAGAGAGTGAAAGAAAAATATGAACTAGAAAGATTGTTCTGTCTGAACTGGAGGGTGGATCTGGGATTGCCGGGAGAAAGGAGAGAGCATTAAGATCTACTCTGGCGGGAAGCCTGGGTGGCTCAGTTGGTTAAGCAGCTGCCTTCGGCTCAGGTCATGATTCCAGTGTCCTGGGATCGAGTCCCACATCGGGCTCCTTGCTCGGCAGGGAGCCTGCTTCTCCCTCTGCCTCTGCCTGCCACTCTGTCTGCCTGTGCTCTCTCTCTCTCTCTCCCTCTCCCTCTGACAAATAAATTAAAAAAAAAAAAAGATCCACTCTGGCACCAAGGGGCTGTGTGTGGGAAGACGGGGCCAGGGTGTAGGGGGTGTGGGGGGCGAAGGTGTGTGGATAAGAAAAGAGGATTCCAAAAGATTTGCAATGATTTATGAGTCCTTTTTGGAATTTTCAGAGATGACAGTAAAGATTTCATTTACTTTTCAGTTAATTTTTTGGCTGCCAGTTGTTTCCTTTACCACAAACCCACAGACCCTTTCTGTGACTGGCTCTGGGGAGAGAGCAAGGGGTCTGGCTTTGTGAGGGCTACAAAGGGAAATGTGAGTGTCATTGGCCAGCGCCCGGCCTTCTTCCATCTTACACTTCCCATAGGCTTAAATGGGACATTGTGTCTCAAGTGCAGCAGCTTGAGTGCTGGAAGAATGGGAAGACAGACAATGAACTCAAATAAATGAAGTCTTCCAACGGACGTGGAAGACCTGGGCCGAGGAGGCTGGGGATGTTTATTAACTTGCCCAAGGTTATACGGGTGAGCCAGGATTTTAGGGGACTGTCTCCAGAAAAGCCTTGTGATACAGGGCTCTCCAGCAATTGGAGAAGTCAGGAAACCTTGGTCTTGGCACTGGAAAGTTGGGGGATGGATCTGGTTCTGGTCCTTACCAGCCATGCAACGTTGGGAACAACATGGAACTGTATCCTCACTTCTAAAATAAAACATTGAACCAAGTCAGTGGCTCCCAGACACTAGTCTGAGAGCCAGTGATAGTCTGAGAGGAAGTTTCCATTGGTCAGTGGCAAACTGAAAAACAAAACAAAACAAAAGATAATGTTACATCTACATCATTATATATTTGTTACTGGAACATTGCTAAGTGACTTTTCTTGGAAATGGCTGTTCTGTTTTTTATTATCAAAATAACTTGTTATTATTTACTATTTTAGATAATAGTTTCCTTTGGATGAAAAATGTTGTCTTGGCTTATCAATGGAAAAACCTCACAACCCCTTGTGGGCCTGCCAACATCTGTGAATTCATTGGATTTGATGATTTCTGGTGTCCCTTCGAACCCTAACAATTTCCATAGGGAGGAGAGCTGCAAACTGAAATGCTTGAAGGGTTCGGTCCAGTAGTTACCACTGAATAAAGAGTAGGACAGTAGGAACAGCTGTTCTAACACCTCGACTGTAACACAGAGGAGCTTCATTGCCTTTTTAAAAACGTGCTCATCGCAAACAAACAGAAGTCAGATAAAGGTGTCTGTGGCTAAGACGTGACTGCAGCCACCACTTCACAAACCCTACGCCGTTGACCTGTAGCCATTTTCTTGCAGTGCTGACAGTCTGAGTTTCTGTTCTGAACCCCCCACCAAAATAGGGAAGCACAGAATTATTTTAATAATTGGATTCATTACTGAAGACAACAATAAAGTGATATTGCGGTGCGTCCTAGAAGGACTTCACGTCATTATGGCGCTCGCTTGGCAACTACGGAGTACACATCTTTATGTGCTAGTCTAGGCTGGCTTTTTGCTTGGGTAGAAGTGTGAAGTCAGAGCCTGTTCAGAATGTTTGGAAAAACATAAGCTGAACTTCCATATTGACTGTGTCAGAGATTATGATTGAACAGCAGAACTACTGGGTCTCATCCTTTACATTTTTATTTTATTGTTTCTTCATGAATATGATAATAGCATTTCCACAAAATTAATGAAATAAGCAGTCGGGCCTTTGCCTGCATTATAACGTCTCAAAAGTCAGAAGTGAAGCTACTCTAACCATTTTCTAATTTCAGGAATAGCCATGCAGGCTTTTCCACGATTTCCAGAAGTTCTAGTGTTTTTTGGATTTTCAACCTTATGCACTATTGGAAACTATCCTTTTCTGTGATGTGACCTTAATCAGTCTTCCTTTCTGGGGGCAGAGTGGGCAGGGGAAGGAGAAAAGAATCAGCTAACAAAAGAAATTATTTCCTGGAGGTGTGTAGAATGAGGAGACAATGACATCCATCTATGGAATTCTTTGTTCTGATGTAGGGTTGTCTTCTGAGCTACAAGAGAGAACTTCCAGACATGATAAGCATCCAGCCCCTTTAGTGTCAGTTCTCACAAAAGTCCAATAAGGGAAACAAAAATGTGATGGGGTTGAGCATGATTAGAAGTAATAACACTGAGAGTCAAGAACAGGAAGCTCTGAGAGATGAATGACTACAAGGCTCTTATTTTGAGGTGAGGACCTCCTGAGAGAGGGGACTCCTGGAGGCTGCCTGGGCACTAGAGGCAGTGTGAACATGAGAGCACATCTCTCCCTGGCATGGGAATACTCTTCCTACTGGTCCAGATTCATCCCTGAACAATAGTTGCTCTCAACCATTATTGCAAGCCTCAGCCTCTTCCAGTCTAAGTCTCCATGGTGACAACATTGTCTTTAGAATCCTTACTCTTGGTCCTATATGCCCTTGATCCAACTTTCCAATTTGAGCTTCTAAGAGAAGCCACGCCAGTCTCCTTGTCCTTCCTTGTCCTTGAGCTGGTGAACTTTAAGTGCCATCTGTTGATTTATGTATATATTGGGATTCTCCATTCTGAACTCCATTTCCTTTTGACGTCTCAAGGCATGAGAATCCTCCTGATTTTTTTCTCTGAACTTCCAGAAGCCACACATATGACACTTTAGGCCACATTACCCAAAGCAAGGTCCACACAAAAATGAAGTTCATGGGATAATTCCATGAACTTTTGCTATGGGGGGAGGTGAGCAGAAATAGTATTCTAGGAATTGAGTTCCTCTAAGAAACACTGCCTCAAATAATTTCAGGCACTTTTTCCTAAATGACTTCTCAGACCATGAATTTATAAGAGAGGAATTAGTAAGGCTTCTGGTACCTATTTTATTTCAGGATCCTTTTTTATTCAAGAAACGTACTTTGAAAAATTCTCGTCTTAGCACAATGATCACTAGTGCATAGAGAGTACCAAATAGTAGTGCATAGAGAATAATCTGGGGAGTTTTACAAGTATTTAGATTGGTGAGGTTCGTCTTCACAGTGAGTGAGCCAATACTTCTTCCAGAGAACTCATGAATCTGTATTTTAAAAGGCAGCCTAAGTAGGGCTACTGAAACTTCAACTTGAATAAAATTACCTGGGATTTTGTGAAAATGCAGATTTTGATTCCATAGGCCTGTGCTGGGGCTCTAGATTTCACATTTCTAACAGTTCCCTGGTGAAGTTGTTGCTACCCGTCTGAAACCCACACTGAAAGGAGCAAGACCGCCATGATCCTGACCATCCAGTGTGCTCGAGCTCTGTGATCATCGCAAATGTCACTG
Source organism: Mellivora capensis (assembly GCA_004024625.1). Taxonomy (NCBI): domain Eukaryota; kingdom Metazoa; phylum Chordata; class Mammalia; order Carnivora; family Mustelidae; genus Mellivora; species Mellivora capensis. The sequence continues at coordinate 26,239 of PISX010018677.1, read as the reverse complement.
TCTTCCAAGGTTTCTGTCACTTTCAATTCAGGAATCGGTGTTGCTTTATTGGTTCATAATTAAGTTCAGAGTTGTAATTTCTTTCTTTGCTTATTCTACCATCTGAGAGGTGGAAGAGTTAGCAAACGTGTCAAGGTTCATCAGCTGCCCTGGTTCGAACCTAACATGAGGTCCCCATAGTTGCCATTTTTCATCACTCCCTGTTCCATCAGTGATCTGTGCCAGGTTTTTGATCTGACTCAGATACTGCCCTCCAGACCTACAGTTTTCCTGAGTGTATTTGCTACTTCCTTGTTTTGCTGTTGGGGTCCTACACTTGACTGCGCATTTGACTTCTACATGTCTTATAAGCCCCATAAACATGACCAATGTTTTTCCTGTAACAGAGAAATTGTCTTTTAAGGAAATTAAGAAAAGAAGAAAATAATCTTTCCTACGTATTGATGTAATTATTATTTCTGGTCCTCTATTTCCCTTTGTGTAGATTCCCATTTCTGTGGAGTACCATTTTCTTTGATCCTGAAGAACTTTCTTTTGCATTTCTTGTAATGTGGATCTGCTGCTGAATTCTTTCGGCTTCCATTTATCTGAAAACGTCTTTGTTTCACCTTCATTTTGACCTTGTTTGTTCTTGTTCTTTTGAAATAACTAGAAATTCACAGGAAGTTCCAAAAAAAGATATGCAAGGCAGTTCCCCCAAATCCATCTTCACTTTTAAATGTTATGTATGTGAATACATCTGGGACTCCAAGTTTATGTGTGATAGCCTAGAAGTGACTGGTGCTTTTTATTTTTCTTCATGTCTTTTCTCTTTCTGACCATTTGAATAATCTCTCTTCAAGGTCATGGATTTTTGTCTTCTGCAGTGTCCAATCTGTTGGTAAGCCTATCCGATGATTGTTTTTAAATTTCAGATATGCATTTTTCAGTTCCAGAGTTTTCCACAGGTGTTTTAAAAAATAGTTGTGTTGTTCTTCTGCAACAACTCTCTTCTTTCTCCATCATATCCGTCTTCTCCTGTACATTCCCTAGTGTGTTGATAATAATTGTTTGGAGTCGTCTTCTGCTAATACCAAGATCTGTCTGTATTGGGTGTGTTTCCTTTTAATGTAGTTCACGTTTTCCTATTCATTCTCAAGTCTTGTAAGTTTGTACTGGACTCGGAACATAGTGTATAAATAACGGCAGACCAAGGGAAAGTTTTCTGTTTTGTTTAACTTATTTTCCAGTACATCTAAACACTATCCTCCCTCTGGCCTTTCAGCTGAGGTCAATTAGTTCTGATTTCCCCTGGAGTGAAGCTGAGCTGGAGCCTGGCTGCGGCTTTCAGTAGATGGAGATCACCTGTGATCAGCCTGACCCCAACTCCTGTGCCATCTCTGTGGGTAGATCTTGTCAGTATTTAAGTCGGGAGGGAGTCGGGTCGCAGTTTCCGATATTTTTGCTTGACCTTTGCAGGCATCTGTGGCAGGGCCCAAGAATCCAAGTGCAAGACTACTTGACTTCTTTCTGACTTGTAGGCCCATCTTCATTGAATTTCTTTGCATAATTCGGGACAGGGCTATGTAGGGATGGGAAGAAAAGAAATGTCAGGCAGTTTGCGTCTGGATCTCTTCCAGATTCTAAGCCATTCCTGTAGCCCACTATGTTAGCATGTCCCTGTAGTCTGTCTATTGTGAGTTTGTGACAACTTCTCCATCCATCCTTCTCCGATCAGGCATCTGACACTCCAGAAGGGAGCTCTTCCTGTTCTTTTCTCACCTGTGCAGTACTCATTTCTCTCCAGAATTCCGTTAATCAAGGCTTCCTCGCATCCTCTGTTCTTTGCAGCCCCAACAACAAGCGTAATTTTACAACAACTTTCCATGTAATGAGAACAAAGGCCTTTTGCTTTCTTCTTCATCCTGACCATCTTAAAGAATTGCAAAACAAGCAAATACTTCCTCCACTTGTTGTTTGAAATACATAAACCTAGAGCCCACTTAATTGTTAAGTAAATAATTCTGACTAGCAAATAATTCTGACTAGCAAACTTTTTGAATGAACTCCTCTGACTTGCACTGGGAGGCACTGATGGCTACATCCCACTTTCCTTGGTTTCTAGTTAATAGCTGAGATCCTTCTGGAGGCATATCGAGTCTGCTCTGGTTACATTGGGTGTCTGGGGCCCTTGTTGATTTTGTGTGTGCTGGAGGCGTACTCCGGCTGGGATAATTTCTCTTAATTCCTGCTTGACAGCTTTCCAAAGAAACAATTCTCTCGAGTACTTTGCCCCTTTATCACTCTTCCTTCGCTTTTTCTATATAACTGAAGTAAAAAGAGAAATTATTATCTCTAAGACAGAATCTCACCCTAACTCCACTTCCCATAACTATCAGAAACCTTCCATTTCTTCTTGACTTTTGGAAGAAAAAGGGTAAACCTCAAACCTCTCTCTTCCCATAAGTTTCCCAGCTGGAAATTACTACCGTTAATGTCATTAAAACTCATCGGTAAGAGCTCTCTTGGCTGATCTTTAGCAATAATTCAGGTAGCCTCAATTCACAGCTTCCATGGTTGTTTTCTGAAGGAATTTTTAACTCTATCAAAATACACATTGAATGAAATTTGAACTGATTTCTTAAAAGTTATTTAAAATGGCTTTATGACATTGCTGTTTGAATTATGTTCATCATTGTTATCTTACATTTAAATTGGCTATTTATGTTAATATCATCCGATTTCTGCATAATAGGAAAAGGATTTAAAATGGAAATCGAGCCCAGGGATATATAGTCATGACAGTTGCTGCCAAGAGCAAATTCCATGAGTTCTCTATGACCACGAGAAGGGGATTAGGACTCCTCTTCCCTTCCCTTCTATCTTGAGTTTTCTTCTGATTGTCAAACAATGTTTGCAGTCATTACTTTATATGTTTTCCTAGTCTGTGTCTCCTTGTGGGCTAAGGAAGAGGCAAAAAAGAAACAGGACCAAGACCTAAGGGAATAAATCTTTTGAAGCTGCCTAGTACTCAGAGCCAGGGATTAACTGACAAATTCTATCTCTTTGGTTTTCTCCTCCACACTTTTTCCATCCAAATATTTCTTTTTCCCATGTATATTTCATACCCACTGTCTTCTAAGAAATAGTCATATGTTTGTGCGGGATCAATGAGATTGTTGAACTTCAGCTCATCTCTTCTTTCAGTTTATCTCTCTGACATTCACTTCGACCTCTGTCATTGTTACCAAGAACCATTCTGCTTCTAAAAATTCCTGAGAGCATTAAAAGATTTTGAGTTACTAAAAATGTAGCCACAGTCCTCAGTTTCTATGTAGATTAACAAATGTACAGTAAACTCTAGAGTGTTTGGTATCTATCAGGCTAGGATATTAGTTGAATACATGGTTATAAAGATTGTCCCATAAATCAAGATTCTCTCCAAAACCATTGATTATATACACTTGATATGTACTTGATATGGCTTTCTTCATTGATCGTATCCTTCTTTTTGTCTACCATGAATGTCCTATACCAGGGCAAGATCCTGGTAGGGCATGGATAATTAATAATTATTCTCTATTAGCACTTGGGTTTTATGACTCCTGTATGTGTTAGAAATTGCATTATGCAATTAGTATCTGGTGGAAGAGTTAAACTATCAAAAGCAGCCCGAATAATAATGGTTGAAATAAAATAGAAATTTGTTTTTCTCACACCAAAATGAAATCCGGAAGCTAAGCAATGAGCTGTGCTACAGAAGATCTATGGTTATTGGACACCAGGCTTCTCTGACCTCTCTGTTTTGCTATCCTGGGCCATTACTTCCAAACACAAGATTACCTCATAGTCAAATAGGGCTAGAGAGGTCCTAAACATCATGTATGAGGAAATAGAAAAGGAAAGAATAAAGAGATGTTCATGTCAGCTGGGTCAGCTTCCTCTAAGTTGGAAGTTCCACAGGATACTTCCAATTCCATCCCATTGGCCAGAATGTAGGTATATTCCCACAAGTTGCAAAGAAGGTTGGAAAATAAATTTCTATCTGCTCATAAGGCTGTCTTCTGTCACTAAGGGAGGAGAAAATAGACAGTGGGAAAAAATTGTAGTCTATGCCACATTCACTCAAGCCTAAAAATAGAAGATAATTCTTTGGGTCATTTTGAATATCAGTTGAAATTATGCAAAATTTGAAATATATGAAAATATGATGATACATCTTTGTTATTCTACCTTCCACTATAAAATGAAAAAAATAAACAAAATTTAAAAAATAAAATCTCTAAAGAGAGGGGTATTTGGGTGGCTCAGTTAATTAAGCAAATGACTCTTGATTTCAGCTCAGGTTGTGATCTCAGGGTCATGAGATGGAGCCCCACATCAGGCTCTGTGCTGAGCATGGAGCCTGCCTGAGAGTGTCTCTCTCTCCCTCTCCTCTTCCCTCAAAGCTAGCGTGCTCTCTATCCCTAAAAGTCTGAAGACAGAAGACACTATAAGGAAATGCCCAAAGAAAGGTTAACAGAAAATGAGGAATATAGAAAACATATCTTTTGAGTAATAGTAATTTTTAGCTCTTGGTAAGTACACGAAAATCTCTAGCCTATTAGGAAAATCTAATTTATTCTGTGAGATCAGAAGCAGCTTTTATTTGAATTGGACTTGTCCAATAATCAAAGTTTGTCTTGAGGTGTGCAAAATTTCTCATCACTAGAAATGTCTAAAAAGAACCTTAGCTTCTAGAAACTTTTTCAAAGAAATACCTAAAAAAAGTTTGCAAAGATATATATATGATCATAATTCCAATGTTTAAAATATCAGTGATATGAAATAACACATTTACCTGATAATAATGGAGTGTTGAAAAAGAGTAGATTCACACACTCTACATACTCTAAAATGACTACAGAAATATTTATTGACAGAGAAAGAGATTCATGATATATAGTGTATTAAATGAATGACTTACAAAACCAACCCTATAGTATGATTTTACATGTGTCTTTAAATGACTGCAAGAACTCGTAATTTACATACCCACAGGTAATCAAGGAGAGGGGTGGGTATTGCAGGTGGAGCTGAAAGGACTCAGTGCCTGATCTCTGAGCTCATTACAACCCAAGGTCTTGGCTGTACACCTTTTCACCTTCTTTCTTTATTTTCACTCCAAATTCTTCAACATCATGAGTTCTTTAACAACTGGTAACTATCATTATCTAAGAAAACAATCTATTTACACGTGTTTTATTTGTGCATTGTTCCTTTTCTTCCTTCAAAATCTCCAACCCTGAACGTAAAAACATACTGGCTAGAAACTGACCTCTTAAAATAGTTCCCTTGGCCCCAGCTAAAGGGAGCCTTGGCAAGAGAGATGGTTATCTAAAACCCTGTTACTTTAAGAGAGGCAAGATAACACTAACAAGCCAAAAACCTGAAAAACTTCTGAAGGATGGACCAAAAGGGTAGAAAATTTAATACTCTCTTTAGAAAATTTAGCACTTCATGATGGCAAAGAACGTACTACTCATTTCCTCCTTAACATTGTGAAGGTAGAAGTGCCCATTCTCACGCATCCTGAGGTTCCTTCCCCAGGGATGATGGTGTGTTCTCAAAGATCCGTTCACCTAGTTCTGCTCTTGACACAGGAACAAAATGACTAGTCGGACTTATACATATATACATGTATGCATTGTTGTGGAAGAGATTCATGATAACATTCTTTCCATATCTTACCCACAATCCTGGCTAATCCTATTCTTGAGAGCAAATAAGATTGTGCTTTGAACCAACACAGACACACACACACACAACATTAAGATTGGCAAATATCTAAGAAAATACAGGAAAAGGCTAATTAGAATATTTTAGCAAGGATTATTTTAAATGTAAGCTTACTAGCATAAGTGACTCTGAAGTCAAAACATGGTTATCACATAGGACTATTTTGAAATGGGGACAGTTGTTATATTATTGAGGAATTTTAATGAATAGTGGATCCATTTGTTATTTATTTTCTCCCAAATGGTAATAAACAGCTCCAGTTATAATTGCTGATTTTCTATATTTATGGAAAACTGGCATTTCATAAATATCAAATTGTGATATCATCTACTTGTATGCTGGTTTTCTATGAATATATAAATTTAGTAATTACTTCTAGAAGTGTGAGTTAATTTTTGTGTGTGTGAATAAATCAAGAAGGAGAATGACAAGTCTGTTAAAATGGTAGAATCTTAAATATCCTTTTCATTGTTCTTTTTAAGAATTTATCTAAAATGATGTCATGGAGTGGCAGAGAAAAGTCTGGGATACAAGATTTTCTATTAAAGCCACCAAGATGTTCATCAAAACTAAGTCAACACACAGACATTTGACAGGGATAGTGCATAGAGCTTTCTCCAAAGACCAAAAGGTTAAGAAAACTTTCTAGGTCCCAAATAATCAATGTTTAAAGGAAAACAATTGTACAGAGGTTATAGTAATTCAAACTAGTAAAGGATTTCTTCATAAGAGGAAGTTTTAGCTTATTTTAATTCCAGGGAAACGAGATTCTCACTTGATATATTTGCTATTATAATGTATTCTCTTGGATAGTATTGGCAGAAACTCCCCATTAATATTTATCTTTAGAACTTTGCTCCATTTCATGGCTCAGTAGAGAATTAATATTTAGCAAATGTGTGATGAGCCTTTTTTTTTGTCTTATGGCTCAAATTCACCCAAGTCCTTCAGATGCAAAATTTATTTTTATTATGAGTTTTATAATGAGCATATATTTTACCACATGTGGTAAATGTTACCATGGGCTGTAAGTTTTCTTTCAAAGTTAAGTCACTTCAAAATGGAATGTTTTAGTAGCTAAGGAGAAAAGATTCTTTGGCTAGGAGAAAAATCAAGCTCCTGTTTTTGGGTTCGAGGTTCTAAAATGCAAGATATGGTCCAATACTGAAATAATAATCCTAAATCCTGATTAGACCTTTTAAAAGGCTTAGAAGAAACTAGACCCTAATTTGAGAAGTATTAAAATTTTCTGAAATGGGTAGACCGTGCATCTCAGATCATAATTTTGAAGAATACTTTCAATCCAACTGGACATTGACATTTGCATATCAAGGATAGGTTTAGTCGTGGTAAGGGATCACCATCTGCAGTAAATAAATTCTGTCTGTTAACAGAGAGACCACTAATCTGACAAAAACCATGCGGCCATGAATCCAGGAAGCAACTTCTAGATCAAAATCTCCCTTAATCAGAGGAATGTGTCCTCATTGCTAAGGGGTCATGAATAACCTGGATGGGGTCTGTTTACCATCCAGGTGGTGATGCCAACATTACTTCCCATAAGTATCTTAAGCAGCAGGTGGGAGCACAAATGTGTTTGACAACCTCCTCTGGTAGAATTAGAGCCCCACCCAAACAGCTGGCCAGAGCAGGAGTTCAGCATGAGGTTATCTTATCACAATCAGAGAATATCCTGTCTTTTCGTTTTAGGGAATTAAAAATCATTATTTATGTACTTAAATAAAATTACGTATGGTCCAAATGAAATTTGGAATACTACAGAAGACATGGTTTCTGGATCAGTGTTCTGTGGTAAGAAGCTCCTGAAACATTGGCTATGGCTTTGATCTTCATAGTTTAAATAAAACAAGTCAATTAAGTGGTCTCCAGAGAAGTGTGAACTTAAGGTGGACACAGGTTTGGGCCTCTGAAGACACCTGCAGAATACTTCACCATCTCTGCATTTTCCGTAGCAATCAAGTTCAAGTTCTAGAATGTGTATTGAACACAACTGCGGCAAACCTTTGATACTCCACGTATGTTTTGTGCTCAGAATAGGTACAGAATTTTCCTCTAGTGTCCTCCTGACTTCTAACCCATGTGCTGCTGTAGCAGGGATTTCTTCTTTTTTTCTGGTGGTTTCCATTTGCTTAAAATCTTTCAAATGGCAACTGACTTTTTAAATTCCTTGTTTTAGCACTCTTGCCTTTAATTTTCTCCTACGCACTGGCTTTGACTTTGTTTGGGGGGATTTTTTGGAACTTCAGAGTTTCACGAAGTGATGATTGACAAAATTGTCACTATTGGCAAAGGTGGCTTCTTCATCCGAAAACTCCTCAAGTAGTCCAACTCCCAAAAGTTCATAAAAGCTATTTGTCATTGTTTTATCACAGGAGCTTTCTTCCTATTAACAAAAATCATAGCAAATACTTTTCCCATAGTGTGTACAAGAGTCCAATAGTTATTCTGATCATCTTATTTCTATGGGTAACTCCATGATTCCACCTGAGTGGGCTTGGTTTGGTAAAAATAATCAAAGCTTCTAATAAACATCTTCTTTATTGACCATTGTCTTCCTCTTCACCGCCAATAAATACCTGGTTTCCATAACCTTGTCCCCTCACCCTCAGGGCACTCCTTATTGGCCACTATTTCAGGCTGCACCATTGCTAAAACATTGACTCCCTATCTGGCATTCTGATGTGAATTCATAAAACTTCTCGATGGTAATGATGCTGGTTTTTTAATCCTGAAAATTCATGGGGCTGCACGTAAGTGAGATATCAACTTTTGAACCTATATTCATGTATGGATTTTTAGCTCAGCTTGCCCTTAAAACTGAATATCACTAGATAACCCAGCATATTGACTGCATCTAAATGACAAGTTTTCAGGAAGAAGTATAAAGCTCATTTCTCTTCATTGACTGCGAATCGATGTGGGCACCATGAATCTACGGGACCCCGAATAACAATAACGATAGTGATGGCTACTAACACTTATCAAGGACTCATTATAGATTAGCTCTTAATCCTCAAACAACCATTATTATTCTCATTTTAGAGATGAGACAATATTACACATGGATATAAAGAAACTTGTCTAAGACCAAAGAGCTTATCAGAGGCAGACCTGGCATTGAAATTCAGGTAATCAGATTCCAGAAACCAGGCTCTTTACCACTCTGTTCTCTTAACAGCAAAATCTTTCAATGAAATGGGTTCTCTCTGATCCAGGTGACCTCAAAAAGTAACTCACCCATTTGAACTAATGGATCATTTCTTTTGGGTTCCTTCACAGCCATACGAGAGCCTAGAATGAGCCTTATTACAATAAGTGGGGTCAGCAGAATATTTCTTTTAAGTCAAGAGGAGGGATGAGGTTGATTGAGTTCTACTTTCAAAAACAAAAGAACAAAATACTGGTTTGGTTTCCAGCCACCATTTCTGTCTGGCCTGGATATTAAGGATTATAGCATGGGGCTGTATTTTCTGGACTTCCTAAGATCTCTGAAATTCTGTAACTTTCCACGTTTCTTGTTTAGCATTTTCTGCTTTCCCATGGTGATTGGTAGTAGAATATTTAAAATTAAGAGAGCTTGTATATTGTTATTGCAAAGCGTCGGGAAACGAGAGACAATAATTACAAAGGGGGTACTGTGGGTGATGAGCAGCTTTAAAGAAGAAAAATATATATGAAAAGATTTAAAAACATGGTATTGATTGAAAAATGCAAGAAGCAGAATCATATGCACAGAGTGAGTCCATTTATTAAAATATAAATCTATAAAATAGCACCGTAGAATATTTGTGGATTCACAATGTACAGAAGGAATAAAAATGGTATGGAAAGATATACAACAGACTCACGATAAAGGTTGCTTCTGGGGAGGTGGAAAGGGGACTTCAGTTTTAGTTGCAATATTTAATTTTTTGTGACAGAAGGAAATGTGGTAGATGTTATTTTTGGATGGTGGGATGTGATATTATATTTTTTTGAATTTTCCATAATTTCAATTTTTTTCAAAATCAGCTAACTTTAAAAAATAAAAGGAAACAAAAAATAGAGGAAGGGAAAGAAGACAAGGTCACTGGGAACTTCAAATGAGAAGAGAGGCCCAGGAGCACCAGTCTGGGTTTGAGGGTTTTTCCTACTGTTCTTTGGAGCTGACTCTAATCTAGACTTAAATAACTATGAAAATTCCTAAGCATGTTTCATATTATTTTAGAGGTTAAAAACATAGGACTCTTGTTTGTATATAGGGGTAGGGAGGCGTTGTTTTTGACAGGGAATGATATTTCATGGAGGAGGGTTTGGGTCACATGCACATGTCCTTACTAACAATCCAGACCTTTACTCTTGAAATAGCTCAAAAAGGGTAGTCTGGTCAATGTTTGAGTTCGATATATGGACATACTGTTCCCTTTGTTTTTTTTGTTTGTTTGGGTTTGGTTTTTTTTTTACAGCCCTCTTTTCTTCCATAAATGATAAATAGTGCATTACCCAGAGGTTTTCTGTATGGTGCAGGATAGTAAGTTCCCTGAGAGCAAGTAGATTCAACGAATGCCATTAATTGCCCTGAGTTTCTTTTCTTCAGTGGATTTTATACAAATCCTACTCTGTTTCTATATTTATGCAAGATGCTTTGCCCTTTCACTTAAATCCCAATGAAAGAGCCAGCAGAATTTTAGGAAAGGTCAGGCTGGAAAAATTAGATATGGCATCAGAGAACCGTGTGATCAAACAAACCACACAGAATATTACATTTTCATACCAGCGCTTAATTCAGTAGCAGGTGGTAGAAAGTTAAGATTTGTTTCTTTTATCTTTTTTTAGTATCTGCTAAAAATATCCAACAACATCAATAAACCCAAACCCAAGAAATAAACAAATAAAAACAAGGAATCTCAAGGTCTTTTGTATGCAATGGGAGAATGTTCTCTAAGCTGCAACATGCTATGTATACGGGGCTCTCCCCAGAAAGAAGGAGCCATCTCAGGGTTGAAACTAAGACTTTCATCTTGACTTTAATAATCTAAGTGAGAGGGCCTTAAAAACTGTCAGAGCATTGCCAGAAACCAGCAGGCAACATTTTCTAGCTTTTTGATGTCATTGACAAGGGTAAGTTAGAGATTCCAGTGGTTATCTTGACTCTCAGAGATTGATAAAGAGTGCTTTGTAACAAGCTCTCCCCTTTCTCTCAGGCTGGTCACTTTCAGATCAAGCTTGATTCAATGTCCTCATAGGGGCCCAACTGGACCAGAGTGTTACAATCCAGAACCAGCAGTGGCCCCCACTGGTCCCTCTGGAGTGACCCTCCAGTGAGGGACCTAAAGCAGGCATCCATGAAATATACCCTGTGGGCCAAATCCAACCCACCACCTGTTCATGTATTTGCTTTGCTTGTCATCAAGCTAAGAATGGTATTACATTGTTGAATGGTTGAAAAACGAATCAAACGCTTGTGTGTGTGTGTGTGTGTGTGTGAGAGAGAGAGAGAGAGAGAGAGAGAGAGATGGGTAATATTACAAAAAATTCAAATTTTATAAATTTTATAAATTTTAAATTCAAACCACAAATAGTTTTATTGGAACACAGCCATGTTGTCCCTCACGTTACATATGATATCTGAGTGCTTTTGTGCTGCAGTGGAAGAGCGGGGTAGTCATGGCAGAGACTTCATGTGGTCTGCAAAACAAAAAAATATTTACAGTATGACCTTTCACGGAGCAAGGAAAACTTGCAGATATGTGCTCTAGAACGCCATTTGCCAGCACTGCAAAGGCTTTAAAGCAATTGCAGCTAATTAGACGGATGATTTGGAGCTTGATCTAGCTTGCTTTGCTGCTGTAGGTCCAGTCCCTGTTGGAGTGCTCCTGACTCTCAAACAGCCTGCTGTTCTGTGAATTAAAAGTTTGCAGACTCACCTAGGGAAATGCTCATACCTTATTAAAGCTATTTTCTTAAATATACCCTCCTTCCCCCAGAGAGCGCTGCTGCGGAAGGCTGGGTAGCCCCTACAACTCCAGAGTGCACCATTCACATAGACCGTGGTGTGCACTACCATGGCCTCCCTCCTAAAATGTCAGAGAAGACATTCCTACAGATTAGGAGTGGAGCGGTGAGTGAATGTGTTAGTTGTGTGAGTGAGTCAGAGAAGGGGGAATCGATTATAGGAAAGAGATGTGAAGACATGATTTGAAGTCACCCTGGCTCTGTTGAGCCTGCAAGCATTTTCTGTTGTCGGCCATTACTCCACAGTAGCACCTTCCCATACCAAGACTGCAGAGCCCAACAGCTGTAGGCATTTCCAATCAGGAGATATTGGTACCGTCAGCCATACATCGTGTAAAGTCCCCAATTCTACCAGAATTTCCCAGGTAGATTTCTTTCCCCACAACTCTCAGGGTTCCCTTTGAGGTGATCAAGAGGTACCTCCCTTTGTTGGGCCAAAGGTCCGTCCCTTCAGCTTCACACTGTCCACAACAGCCCATACGGTGGAGAACGCGGCTGCTTTCTCAAAGCACAGGCACTTCTTTTTTCTTTTTTAAAGATTTTATTTATTTATTTAAGAGAGAGAAAGAGAGCATGATAAGGGGAGGTTCAGAGGGAGAAGCAGACTCCCCGCCGAGCAGAGAGCCCAATGTGGGACTTGATCCCAGGGCTCCAGGATCATGACCTGAGCTGAGATTCAACCAACTGAGCCACCAGGTGCCCCATTTCTGTGATGAGTTTATCCTTACACAGTCTTAAGAGGAAAATGACAAGTATTATTTTACTCATTCTGTAAGTGAAAACCCGAAGGTTCAAAGATTAAATAATTTTTCCTGATTTTTCAGGTGTTTGGCTCCTGGCCCTTTCCTCCTTTCGTGGGACCAAGAAGCCACCTACTGCAGTGAGTCCCCCCATCAGGTGAGGAGGGCAACGTGGAAGGGTCTGTGCTGAGCGAATAGTCTCCAACTAGAAAGAGACCCCAATGTAATGCTCTCTATCTTCCTGAGGAAATTTCCCTCTATTGATCTGCAGAGTGACCCCCAAACTATAGCCATATGTGTATCACTGAAAAGTTACAAAGATAGAATTCCTCAGAAAGAATTCATACCAGCGATGAGCAAATATGGTGTGAAAGTAAGCCTCCACTCCCAGAAACTCATCCTTCAAGAGAGAAAATAGAAAAAATAAAATATAATGAAATGGGATGGCTGAATAACCATTTAAGGAACAAAATAAAGCTAACTCCTTAAATAAAATATATTTGAAAGGGAGCAAAGATTTACACATGGAAAATAAAACCATAAAATACTACATTAAAATATAGGAGAATAATTTTACAGCTGTGGGTAGAGGAGGTTCTCTCTCTGCATGACAAATAGCCCAGAAGCAAATACTAATGGAGTAAGATTCTTCATCAAACCACTGTTCCTCTGATTCCCTGGCCACCAAATAATCTGGTCGTGATTCATCCTTCCACACAGCAATAGTAGTAAATCCTCATTCCACATTTACTTATCATTGTGATAAACATTTTACATGGATTTGTTCACTTAAGTCTCACGACAGCCTCACGAAAGAACACTATCACTGGGCTGACTGCCCCCCTCTGGACCTGGCAGCGCAGAGAGGTTCACAGAGCAGGATCCCGCAGCCAGTGAGCAGCAGAGAAGACGTGAAGGTCAGATCTCCCTGGGACCCCGTTTCCTGCTCTCCTCGCCCAGGAGGATTTTGCCACAGCAGAAGGTGCTGAAGAGCCGTGCTGAATTCCTGATCTGCTGTGAAGTTGGGCTTCTCATGGCCACTTAATAAGCCGGGATTTCCTTGATCATCTTCTCCAGCTCAACCAGCATGAGCTCAACTTCCTGAAGCTTGATGAATGCCAGGTGCACAGACCAAACCAAAGTCCCGAGGCACGGGACTCGGAGCAGGGAGACATGTTGAGGGAAATGACTGTCTGGGCCAGCGTGGCTGTCTTGCCTCCCCTGCCGACAACTTTATGTCCTCTTTTCTGTGATTTAACTGTGGATTGCTCCTTCTGTATGGGTAAAACACAGAGCAGATGATATGCAGCAAGATAGCAGAGGCCTAGTCTGATACATAATAGCTTTTAGTGGAGTAGATTTCCGGCTTCAGGGGGGCATGATATCCGCTGAACGCTCCTCGAGCTGATCACAACGTGACATCACACAGAGCACATGGACAAGATTGGTTTTTTCTGTAGAATACAGTTAACGTGAGATTAAGCTCGAAGTTCGGTAAGTCTCCAAAAAAATCAACTCAAAGGCGGATTTGGCGAGCCCTCGAACTACCGTGATTCTGATGATTTCCCAGTGTTGACCTACGTCCATTGAGAGATTTGGTTAATAATACTATGTTCTGCATCACATTGTTTGTCGCAGCTTTCTGAAATCAATAAAGACAGCACTGGCAAATTTTCCTGGCAGAGGAATTGTTTTCAGTAAATTCTAGAAGGGGAGCTGCTGAGTGGCAAGGAGGAAGCCAGAGCCACAGTGCTGGTGTTGACCTTAGACAAAGGTCGATTTTTAAGCCCTGATCCTGACCACAGCAAATAATTGCCGCCCAAGTGGGGAACTGATGAAGCTGGTGGGAGAAGGGGTGATTTTGAAAAAGCTGGGAAGTTCCTCAGATGTCTCGAAACAAAGTAAGTGTACCTTTTATATTACTAAATATGCAACAGTGGGATTCTCAGCTAGCGAGTATGTTAAAAGGTGGTGTGTGCTCTCTGTGACTTTTCTGGGCCATCTGGTTTTCTGAAACGAAGGCTTCTTGTCCTGTCTTCAGGAGCCGTCTACTTGCTGATGCTCGCACCCGGCTTCTGCCCGGCCATTCCCTTCCTAGGCTTCACTTGTGACCCTGTCACCTTCAGACTCCACGTTTCTCTTGCGACCTCTCACAGTGTCTGATCACTTACCTCGGGTTTCACCATGTGATGCCCTCCTATTTCCATCCCTCATTGCACCTCAGTCTCTCTCGCTAATTTCTGGTCCACTTCAGATCCCCAAAATGTGGCTGTCCCCCTCAGCAGCTCTACATTTGATCCTCTTCCTGTCTCTCCATGTGTTCTGCCTCTTCAGTCTTGTTGTCCCCCGGGCTGGAACAGCACACTAGTAGATGGCTCTCTGGTCTGGGTCCCCAGACTCCCAGAGTCCTGCTGCTGTCCCCAGAGACGACACCTGCCAGACACTTCACTTGCTCTGCTTTTGGTTTCACAGCTCAGTTTCACTTCCTGCCCGACCCATAGGATGTCCTACTAGTTTATCAACACAACAGCATTAAAAATTTGTTTTTTATGCACAAGCAAGGGGAGCGGCAGAGGGAGAGGGAAAACCCTAGGCAGGTTCAATCCCAGGACCCCAGGATCATGACCTGAGTTGAAGGCAGATGCTTAACCACCCAGGTGCCCCAACACAGGAGTATTTTTATCAGTAGTCTTCTCCCCAGTCACCTTCTCTACCCCTGACTCTCATGTTACTGTGAGTGGTACTGTTTAAGCAGCTTGTGGTACAGAATAAAAAATGCCTTATTTGTCTTTTAAAATACCAGGTGAGCAGACAACAGAGCCAAATACACATAGAAGTAGCTATTAAAAAAAAACACAAAACCAAACAAACCTGGGGGCTGCCAGTTTGCATCCTCTGATTGGGACAATTAAGAAGGAATTTTTGCTTTGATTTAATTTAGTTTTGTTTTACTTTACTATTTTATTTTATTGTGCAGGTACTAGGTCAACCCTACTCTACTGTGGGGCCATGATATCATCCTTTACAGTGTCCCCAATGCCAGGGAAAATCTCAGAAGCTATGACTGATATGCAAGACCCCAGAGCCTGGGTATTTTAAGGTATAGCCTAAATTTGAAGACTCCTTCGCCACGTCTTCCCATACATACGCTTGTTTTTCTGCTCTTTTTAGTTTTTACACAATTTGCTTTATTTCCCATGAACAAATGTCTCTGGAGAGACGAATACAAAATATTGAGAAGAAGGTAGCCTGGGGCGGATGTTATTGGTGGTAGATGTCATGGTAAGAACTGGTCATCTTTAGCCTGGAGCGAGAAGTCTGGGCTACGGCAGGGGTCTGTCACTGCCCAGGACCCCAGACAAGGAGCAGAGTTTCCGGCGGAAGCAGAGTGGGGCCAGCTGCAGACATGGATACAAGGGAGGTCTCTGCTTCATGTCTTCGGTTTATCTCAAAATAGCGCTGGGTGTATTTATAAGGAAGGAAGTTTAGGGATGCATGGGCATTTAGATTAGGTAAATTGCCATGGAAATACCATATTTGATTGAAACTAAGAAAAAAGAAACAATTAAATTAAGATATCTTGTAAATTTTAAGAAACATATAAATTCCAAAAATGTTAAATTGTTTTTATTTTATTTTTTTAAGATTTTATTTATTTGAGAGGTAAAAAGAGATGGAGCAGGAGAGGAGGGGGGTCAGACGCAGAGGGAGAAGCAGGCTCCCCACTGAACAGGGCGCCTGATGTGGGGCTTGATGCCAGGACTCTGAGATCAGGACCCCACTGAAAGCAGGTGCTTAACTTGATTGAACCACCCAGGTGCCTGTTACATTGTTTTTAAATAAATCAAGTCCAAGAAAAAGATATGTATGGTAAAAGCATTCTATCATTAAAAAAAAAAATAGAAAGAAAGAAAGCTTACGCTAGAGAGAAACTTCTTTTTAACTCCCTGCCACTTCAGGTGGGCAGCTAAGATGAAACAGTACTGTACAAAATCTATAATTCATGAAAGGTGACATTCTTTGGTTGATACTATGAGTCAATGGACTCCTTCCTTCACCTGTGAATGTTGGACAACTTTTAATCTTAAAATATAAGGTAAATTGTTTTTTTTTTTTCTTTTCCCTAGGGAGCACAAATGAAAGCATATCCGAAGATAACTTTGTTCTTAGGTTTTTGAAGAAATTTAGGTTTTGTAAAAATTAAGAGAGGAGACCTTTTCAGAAATGCCATCCATAGCCTACTGGTTAGCAGCGTGCTTCCCTTACCAGCTGTGACTCAACGGGCCCCTGGCCTGTCAGTGGGTACAGCCTCGGAAGGGTGCTCACGCTGCACCTCCTGTCAAAGCCCGATTCACACCATATGGCAAGTTCCATGGTTTTAACTGATTTCTGAGCCAAGGTGATAGTAATTTCCCAGTGGGCCAGGTTAGAGTGAGTAGTGCCACAGATCAGGCGAACACACCAGCAGTCGATGGCAGAGTCTGCTTCTAAATTAGAAACCGCCAAATGCACAAGAGTTTTCAAAGCTCTTTTCCTGACTGATGTGTCTGCACCTGATTTTCATGGTCCTTGATTTATAACAGCTCTCAGAAAATTCCTTCCAAATGCTTCTCGTGCCGAGTTGCAGATTCTTTGCTTCGTTTCCAGTATTGGTGGCCAGGGTTGAAAATGACCATTGAGGGGGCCGAGGCTCCCCTCAGCCAGGCAGCTGTCATGCCCTATAGAGCCCAGGAGTCTGATCTTTGAATCCTTTCCGGAGTCAAACCTTAGATTCTTTGAGAGAGAAGTTTGGGGAATTTTCTACCTAGACAATGGTGAGATTTGTTACGACTCCTATCTTTTCTCTCCTTGCCAGTCAAACATGGAAGACCCTCACTGGGACTAGAGGCATCTTCCCCTTTCCAACCTCTTACCTCACGAAAGAGAGAATTGCAGCTGGGGAAATGATTTGCTTTGACAATACAGAGTAAGTGAAAAAAAAATTATCTTTTTTTTCTTCTAAGTGTCACACGTCATAAAATTATAATCTTGTATCTCTTCTTGTTTTGGTGCAGTAAACCCAAGAGATATGCTTTTATTGAAAATATAATTCCTGAATACTTGATATCACATACCGAATTGAGATATTTTGTTTTATGACATTTTGCTGAGCTATGGCTTCTAAAGTCACTTAAGTATATTATTTTTCCCCCAAATTCTGCTGGGTGAAAAAGAGGATTACAATGCAACATTCAATTCCATTTTTATACAAGTGTCCTTAATGTCCCTGATATGTGCCACAGCCGTATTTGTATTTGGGGACTGAAAATATAAATGAAACTGAATTCTTAAGAAGGTGCTTTGATCAAATTTTCATACTCTAAACTAGTAGTGATAAAGCAATACAGAAATTGCAAGACTGTTTCAACCTTCTCCTGTTTACTAATAAAAGCAGCATTTTTATGCAATCAAGCTTTTGTGTTCTGAGGTGAACATAATATAATGATTGCATTTGCATTTTCAAGTATTGATCACGGTAGCATCTTTTGCAGCACACCTGTGAAATTTATACTTTGGAAAAATTGCTTTGCAACGTGAGGGGACTCCATTCCAGTTTAGTTGTCTGAGGGTGGCCCTATAGAGTAGTGGTTTAGAACACAGGCTTTGGGGTCAAACAGACCTGGGATTAAATTCCAGCTTTGTCACACCAGCCGTGTGAACCTTGATGCACAAATTCGAGTTTCTTAACATCAGTTTTCCCATCTGTGAAATGGAGTTCATAGGAATACCTACTTCTAGGACTGTTTCATGATTAAAAGTAATGCATGTAAAGCACTTAGCACAGAGACCTGCATTCAATAATACTGCCATTGGTTTGTGATATTGGTGCTGCTGATGGAATTTTCCCAGCATGGCAAGTGAAACTGGTAGACCTGGTTGTCTCTGACTTGTGGACAAAATGCTATGATACCTAAACCCATGGGGGAAATGGTCCATAGTTTGGGAGAGAAGCCAGGGGGGATGTTCTTTGCATATGTAGACTTGAATTTATTTGTTCTGCTCCATCAGAGCAAAAATTTTTTCTTGTAAAGGAAGGAGGATGGAAGAGACTGTCCCAAGATCAACAATGGCAAATGAGACTGAGGGTTATAGGGTTTTCAAACTCAAAGCACATCTCAGGCCCTGCTCATGGTGGTCACTGGGGGCCTGGGGCTTATTTAAACTATACCATCTTTAACAATATTTTATTGTCCAATAGGCATTTTTTTCTATTTTCAGAAACTGCCTAAATTGTTCTTCCTTCAGCAAATCTGGTCTCATCTGGGAGGACCAGGTTCTTTGGTGATTTTGATCCACATTCTTTTTCCTCATGTATCAGAAGATGTATCAAAGCTCTTTATTTCAGGGATTCTTAATCTTGGGGGTGTCATCAACTACTTTGAAAATTTGATGAAGTTTAAGTGCTCATTCCCCAGAAAAAAGAAATGCAAACATAGAACCATAAGCACAATTTTTGTGTAATTATGGGGCTCCCATGTTCTCCTAAAGCCCACCTGTAGGACTTTGGGTTAAGAGCCTTTGATATAGTTGTTTTCTAACCACAGGTATCAAGAAGGTTCAATGCATGACTTTGAGTCTGTCAGCTTCTGGGAATCACCATAGCCTTCAAAGTAGAGTAGGCATCTTGGCTAAAAGTGGCACATCAGAGCCATGATTTTTGGCTCTAGAACTGACACAAGACTGAAGGGGAAACAGAAAGTAATAGACAATTATGTGACTGATCAGAGCCTGGAAGGGACTAAGGCGAGCAAGGTAAAATAAATGGCCCACTGATATAGACCAGCAATAAGAGGAGAGATTATGTATTCTTTAAAGGGTGGATGGCTGATGCTTGAACCCAAGATTTGGTGTAATGTTTGTGTCTCAGTTGAGGAACTAATTATATTTAAAGTAGAGGATTCTGTGAAAGCACAAGTTGTTTTGCTAAGATATTTTATTGGATTAATTAATATCACAAGAAAAAAATAGCACAAGAGCTTTGTGAAAGATTGAAATTCTTCATAGGGAATCTTAGGACATGAGCTCTGAAGGTGATTAGCTGCTTGTCTGAGCTTACAGAATGGAAGAGACAGATAAAAACAACAGCAGAGTATTTTTATGTATTCGTTCGAATATGTGTTCTAGTGGGAAAGAGCAATTCGAATAATTTCTGGGTTGACTTTTTTAAGATAGGTCTTCATTTCTTGAGATACAAGGGACATTGTTCAAAGGACAGCTCTGTGAGAAATGCAGAAAATAAATCTGGAGTCTGCTGAGTAAGAGGGATTCCTTTTCCTTGTGAAACTAGAGATATTACCTCCTAATTTATATTTTTAAATTGAAAAATTATTGCTGCCTCTTCTTTGTGAAATATTTCCTAATCATGTCTCTTAGGGTACTGTTTTAAATGGTATCACTTCAGATATTCAGGGTTGTGGATTAGGAATATGTTATCAATGTGAGTACCATTTTTTCTTTTTTAAATTTAATTTAATTTTTAAAATTTATATTATGTTATGTTAGTCACCATACAGTACATCATTAGTTTCTGATGTAGTGTTCCATGAATACATTTTTTTTCCTGCCTTAAATTGATCTAAAATTGCCTAAGGAGATGGGCTCATGGGATTCTGCCAGGAAAGGTGAAAATACCATCTGACTGGGCTACAGTGTCAGGTCCTGTGGTCCTGATGCATGCCTTGCTGTCTCCCTCACTTAGTCAGCCTTGGGGAGGCCTCAGATCACCACACAAGAGGTCTATACCCTCAGGAATGGTGTCAGCCACTTACCACTGGGCCCCGTGAGCCATTTTTGCAAGACTGAGGTTCTGGTATTCCTAGATGGCACTCAAGTTCAGACACATGCAGATGTTTCATATAGAGATCTTTGTGGAAACTGTATAGACCCCCAAATGCATCTACTTCTCTAAAGTTCTTTTTTCTAAACAGTACACCTAAATTCCACCTATAGCTCTTTCAGAGAGAGAAAAGCAGCCACTTGCAAAGACCCACTGTTTTTACAACTATACTAAAGCTCACAGAACAATAGCTCATAGAATTTCCACAGCAAACCTCCAGGTAGCACTTCAGAAGACCCTTGGGTTCCATATTTTAATTTTATCACAGTGGACTTCTTAAAATTTCTTTTATTTTTAGACCAAATAGAGATATTCTGTGCTGTTTCCAGCCCATGCTGATGTAGCATTTTTGAAAGCTTGAAAATCCAAATGCTATGGGAGACCTGAGATTCCCAAAGCTTTCCCCCTTAGGGAAAAGCTTCATCATCGCTCTTGCCCAGGCATTGAGTGCCCTAACTCTTTATGACTACCAAAGCTGCATCTCTTCATCATGTGTACCCTGGAAAGGAGGCAGGAGAAAGGAAGATGGTGAGGTTGCCATGTCAAGAACATGCAATTAAGAGAAAGTATTGAATGCTGACCGTGAACCCGGCAGGAACTGGAGTAAGCTCTCATGGTGAAGCAGTGAACAAAGCAAAGATCCTTACCACGTGCTTTACATGGGAGTGAGTGAAAATATGCAACAATAAATGTAATAAATAATTACACTCTGTAGAATGTTTAAAAGATCTTATGGAGGGTGGGAATAGGAAAACAAAGAAATTTGGGGTGATAAAGGAATGGATTGCAATTTCAAATAAGATGGAGAGAGTGGGGGTGGGGGGAGTGCCTGGGTGGCTCAGTGGGTTAAGCCTCTGCCTTCAGGTCAGATCATGATCTCAGGGTCATGGGATCGAGCCCCACATCGGGCTCTCTGCTGGGCTGGGAGCCTGCTTCTCCCTCTCTCTCTGCCTGCCTCTCTGCCTACTTGTGATCTCTCTCTCTCTCTGTCAAATAAATAAATAACATCTTAAAAAAAAAGACAGAGAGAGTGGGTTTCAATGAGAGGGTGACATTTGAGCTAAATATTGAAGGAGATCAAGGAGTTAGCTTTGGAGTGTGTGGACAGAATCACTCCAGGTATAGGGAGCAGCTCATACAAAGACCCTCAGGCATGTTCAAGAAACAAGGAGGTCAGTATGGCTGGACTTGAATGAGCAAGGATGATGTAGTAGGAAAGAGGTCCCAGAGATTACTTGAAGTGTCAATCCCTGAACAAATAATTTCCTGCTATCAGACTTAAGGCCTTGTGGGGATTAGCCCAAACCTGGATTTTTAAACTGGTTACTGGCAAGAGCGATCCGAAAAACACCACAATCCCACCCTTGGCTTATGTGTCTCAGAACCTGCCCCTGATGAGCCCCCAAACCACACTGGTATTCGTCTGGGAAAGGCAGAATGGATGCTGGAACTCAACCAGAATTTCTTCCACTGTTTAAGGGAAAGGTTCCCTGGGTAGTCTCTCAAGTTTGAGTCCTATTCTTGGTCAAACAGCTTCTTGTGTTTTGCTATTATACCACTGGCGGTCATCCAAGATTTTTCAACCACAGAAACTGGAAGAAAAGGAAAAGGGCACAGATGAGGTGTGTGGTTGAGGAGATAGACAAGGAAGAACCCACTGCTTGAGAAGGATGTTGACCCTGGAAGCCTGTAGGGAGGGGCTCTGCCCGCCTGGCTGAAGGGAGACTCTGCAGGGACGCCTCCAACCCAGCTCCATGAGCTCTCCAAGTTCTTCCCAGAATTTATCTTCTTGTGACTTGAGACCTGAGGGTGGTAGCTCAGGGGAATTCTAGAAGCCAACTCTATTCTTGCTGGCCTCCTGTTGCTTCTACATTTGTTGGTTTCCTTTAGATCTCAGCTGAAATGAACAGTCTCATAACACATGAGAGTTTAAGGGATGATCTAATGCTAATCCAACACCCTTAGACCTCAAGTGGGAAAGGCAGTGACTTGCCCAAATGTTCACTCTTGGGGACTCATGTTGCCCTCTCTTAATCCAGTATTGTGTCTACAGTAATGCAGAACTAGCTGTTATTCCATTTCTTAAAAGTTGTCTATTACTTTAGATTTTTCTGAACCCTGATTATAAATGTCAAGAATCATGTTAAAGTTATTTAGATGATGACAGATGCCTCCTATAGACAGAAGGGATTATCTAAAACTCAAGTCATCCAGGTTGATTGGTGGTTATTATCTACTTAAAAGACAGAGCACAAGAAAGTGTGTGATACATACACCAATATGAACATCTACCCCCAGGAATGAAAATAAATACAAGTGAAATTCTGCCTTAAGTGACATCACACTAGAAATGCACACCAGATTTTGAGATGGAAAACTTGGGTTTTAGGTGTCATGTCTACTATTTCTGTATGACTTTGAGCCAAGGTACTTTATCTCTCTGAACTAGAACGTACTCATCTGTAAATAGGGACAGTGGGAATAAGTTCAGAGTTTTTGTGACAATTAAGTAGATGTGAAAGCCCTTTGTAACCTTGAAAGCTCATTACAAATGAAAGATACTATTATTTCCAAGTGTAGACTGATGGCTCATTGCTCTGGTGGAGGTAACGTGATAGGGTTCTCATTGACTTAGGTTGGAGACAAGTAAGTTATTGTAAAGAGTTTATTATTGCCACCTCTGCATCCGATCACACATTTTACAAAGTAATCCTTGTGATAAGCTTCTCTGTATGGCTTGCAACTTCCTCCCTGAGAGCTGTTATGATGTGGCCCTACCTGTCTAATTTTAACAACCATTAGTAAAACCTGGATGTAGGCTCAGAGCAAGACTGGATGATGAAGAAGGAGCAGGACTTGTGTCCATGAGCCAGAACACATGCTGGGTGTTGGGGGGAGATTGGAGGGAGTTCTGGCCAATAGCAAAGGCTCATTTGATTGGGTCAAAGGGCCTGCTTCTCACAACTAAAAGGGTTGGCCACCATTTTTAAAAGATTTATTATGTATTTGAGAGAGAGAGAGAGAGAGAGAGAGAACAAACATGGAGAGGCACAGAAGGAGGGAGAAGGAGACTCCCCGCTGAGTGCAGAGCCCAATGTGGGGCTGGGTCTTAGGACGCATGAGATCATGACCTGAGCTGAAACCAAGAATCAGGTGCTTAACTGACTGGTGCCCCTTGGCCACCATTTTTTTAGAAGCCTGGAAGCTGGTGCCTCAGAACACTTTTTTATTCTTGCAGGTAAACTGTCTAGCGGTTAAGAGTGTAGGCTCTGGAATCAGATTGCTTAGATTCTAATCCTGATTCTAGTCAGTGTTAGTGGTAGGACTTTGTGCAAGTTACTAAATATTTACAAGACTTAGTTTTCTCATCTGTAAAATGGGGATAACAATAATCCTGAGGTATATTTTGAGGATTAACTGAAATAATTCCTTAGAGGGGCTTAGGCCAGTACCTGGCACCTAGCAAGTAAACTGTCAATGTCCCTTCCAAATCCATTCAAGTAGGTTTCTTTGTCTACCTAAACAACAGAGATGAGTACCATACGTTTTAAAGCCATAAGCATTATTCCTTTTTGTATTTGAATATTTAGTGTTACAATAAAGATTAACCCTAAGGCTCAATTTTTAAATCTCTCCTTTAACAGAAAAAGAAAAAATAAGAAGAAGAGTACTCTTTAAAAAAACATGAAGTTAGCTCAGCATGGCTTTTTCCTAAATCAACACTTTATCAAGTAATGAATGCCATCATTTGCTTCTGTTTTACCTTCTGTTATTGTTAGTTGTGAAGGCTCAGTTTGGAGAGCATAGAGTTTCATTTCTGAGAATTTTTGCTGGGCCAAACCATCTCTTCCACTAACCCTCCTAAGGGCCCCAAAAGTCTGATCAGAGAGAAATGCAGCATAAGAGCCTTTCCAGGAGAAGGGTACTGTGTATCATTCAAGAAAACCAACAGCAGCCTCAATTAGAGGGGTTTATAACAAGGGTCAACCCCAGGGCTGGGCGTGCTGTGTCCTGGGGTTTCAGTCCTTCCTCCTACCCAGGGCTAAGATTTCTGGAGCTGAAGAGGCAAAATCTCTCCCTTCCACCCTCGAAGGGCTCTCCCCCTGTGAACCAGCTGTATATAATCTGCACACCTTCCCCATGTACCGTGGGCTGCTCCTCCTGTGCCAGAACTTTCTGTGGGACAATAATTAGCCAAAAATGCCTGGTGCATTTTCATCCTCATCAGCATCTTGGTGATTAGAGAACTGGATTTGGGATTACACTAGCTAGTAAAATATTATCTTCAGAGTCTCATTTTTAAAGAGTGGGTAGATCTCACCTACATCCTCCAATCAACTCATGCAAATAAAAGAAGCAATAAAAGATAGCTGCTTTCTCTAAGTTGGCTAACTGAGATTGTTTTTTCACTTTGTGGAAAAAGACGGAATGGGAAAATGAAAATAAATTGGAATTTCCATGAAAAGAAAGAAAGAAGCGGTGGACCTTCAGGAATCTTGGATAATAGGGGTGCAAGGAAACCCCCATGGGAATCAAAGGGCCTCGAATTAGCCCAGAGCATTCCCTGGGGGCCACCCTCTCCCCTTTGATTGAACCATAGTAAGCTCTGCTCTGGGGAGTAATTGACATCGTTGCCCTTCCTTATGGAGCTAGCGACTCGGAGAGGCTGCTTGCCGTCAAGAATTACAAAACATGACTCTACTCAAATTCTGGGTAAGCAGAAGCAAAGAGGGACTTAAATGGCAACACCAGCAGCCTTTCCCAAAGGGAACCATGACCATGGCAGTTCTCACCACCTCACCTGTGAGCCCTGGTGGGAAAGTATAGGAAGTCATCCTGCATACCTTCTAACATGCCATTCTGTCACACTTCTCTGTATTATGCAATGCTCTGAAGTACCTAAAGTTTCTTTTGTGAGGCCAAAACAGTCATCCCCTCTTGATTTTGTAACTCCTTAAACTAATGTCACAGAGAAGCTTCTAATGAATTTATGATTAAGTTATCTTTTTCTTCAAGGGCCAAGTTCGTTTAATTTGGTGTTGCTTCTCTTTGAACTGATCACTTTCTAAAGCCGTTGGTCTCCCAACTCCCATCTTTCTTCGGAGTATGTATTGTCCAACCCACAGAAAACTAGACATGGAAGAAGATTCCAGAAGCACAGAGCAATATTTGGGGAACGGGACTTCCCAACTTCTACTCTAACCAACAGCTATTCCAGCCTCCATTTTATCACCCAACAAGATTTTTGCTGTAATAGAGTTGTAATCAGTCCTAGCTTTGGTCATGCGGTAGATCCCTGGCTTTGTCTAGAGGTTTTTTTGTTCTGTTTTTTTCCCCCCAATAATTTATTTATTTGAGAGAAGGAGAGGAAATGAACAGGTGCTCACTTGTGTGAGCAGGAAAGGGGGGAGGCGGAGGGGAAGGGGAGAGAATCTGGAGCCCCACGTGGGGCTTGATCCCAGGGCAGGGAGATCATGTCCTGAGCTAAAACCAAGAGTCAGACTGAGCCCCCCAGGTGCCCCTCATCCAGAATTTTTTGTCATTCTCTTAAAACTCAAGTTGCAGAAATCACACCTTCACTACCCTTACCCAGTGGTGTGTTCTGAGTTGCAACTTCTGCTGTGCCCCATTCTGAAGAGCGCTTTGGGCGCTCAACTGGAGCACTTTGGGCGTGTGCGCCGCGCTCAAGCTGCCGCAGATCTCCGCGGTGCTGGCGGCGCGCAGCGCGCGGGGCATCAGCCTCCCGAGTTTACTTCTGGAGCTGGCGGGGTAAGGCCGGGGCGGCTGCCCTTCCCCCTCGTCTCTGGGCCTGGAGGGGCCGGGACCCCGGGAGCGCCGCGGATCTAACAGA